>JAHPZR010030443.1:0-18363 GCA_019787425.1 Platygyra sinensis | reverse complement strand
TCAAACACTTCACACGCGCTAAACAACGTACAACTAACACCGTAGGCCGTTGTTCAGTCCCTGCGCATCTGTCAAAGTTTTAAAAGGGATAAATTCTCTCTTTCGTCGCCTAAAATTCAAATTCGCCTTACTAAGAAGTGTTGGAATAATCCCTTTAGCCAAAGATCAGACATATTCATCCGCTTCATGGATTTCGAGCGTGCGAATTCAGCTGCAATTTCCGATTTTCCGGTCCTTTGTAATATGCCGCCAACAAGCTGATCACCCCACCCTACCCCATTACGTTTTGTAAACACGTTCAAACGTTGCTTTCTCGTCGAAAAGATAAACCAGCGGATATTCTACTGAATTATATCTGACCAAAATATGTCTTGAAAATCGTTATCATCGCAAAGAAAACCTCAGAGAAATACACATAAATAGCGAACCATAAAAAATAATTACTCAACCATCCCTACTGCGTTAGTTGTTATTGCGCCTAGAGGGTGAAGCATTTAATGAGAAATTGTGCGCACTCTGACCACGTGGAACATAAATAAGTTTTGCCGCCATCTCTGACAGTTCATTTCTCATTCGAATTTTTGACGTTCGGTTGAGTCCACGAGACGATTGAGTTCATTTGGTGACCCTGTAATTTATTCGTTATCTTTCCAAGAGTTCCCCTCTTGCTTTAATTCTTTTCTTGATGTTGGACAAGATGAATGATAGTACAGTTCCCGTGCAAATGAACGGCGAATCACTGGAAAACGGCACAGACCATGAGAATAACCATTCAAAGACAAACTTGATCATCAACTACCTACCGCCTTCCATGAGCGAAGGGGAACTCAAAAACTTATTCAGTGAATTCGGAACCGTGTCGAGTTGTAAACTCGTACGGGACAGAGTATCCGGGAACAGCCTTGGTTACGCGTTCGTGAATTATTTGGAACCCGATCAAGCGGCAAAAGCGGTCAGGGAGTTGAATCGACTACGAGTTCAGTCCAAGAATATCAAGGTGAGTTACGCTCGCCCCTCGTCCGATGACATAAAAAATGCCAATCTGTACATTAGTGGACTACCAAAGACAATGAACGAGGAAGAGCTGGAGATGCTCTTTCAAAAATACGGCGAGATTATAACATCAAAAGTTCTTAAAGACGAAAACTCTGTGAGTCGTGGTGCTGGATTTGTCCGTTTTGACAAGCGCTCTCAAGCGCAAGCTGCGATCGACGCATTGAATGGCGCGCAGTTACCGGGTGTAAGTCCCACGGATTCTTCTAAACTGACCGTGAAGTTTGCCAATCCTCCCAGCAACAAGCCTCAGATTCCGTTTGCCTTTCAGTCACCGCTCGGTCTAACTCCGCCACAAATTCGTGCAAATGCAAGATCGCCATTCAGCGCCAGCGGGGTAGGGCCTCTGTACCACCAAGGCGCGAATTTTCGCTACTCGCCGCTGACGTTTCTTCAAAGCCCGAACAACAACACCTTTACGCCAAACGCTCTGGTTCCTAGTTATTGTGTATTCGTGTATGGCTTGCCGTCGGATAAAGACGACGCTGGAACTGTTAAAGTAGACCCAGAGAAGCTGTTGTACAAACTGTTCGCCAAATACGGTGCAATTTCAGATGTGCGCGTGAAGAAAGGCCAAAATTTTGGCTTCGTTAACATGCAAAACTATGATGATGCTCAACAAGCGATCGCCGGACTCAACGGACATCGACTAGCTGGACACGAGGACAAACCGCCTCTTCAAGTATCATTTAAGACGCCCAACGTTAAGAAGCAATAAATATGGGAGCGCCTTGACTAACTTGAATCAGTTGCCGAACATTCACAGCCAGAGTTCCAAGAAAGATGGCGAGTCGCCTCCGTCTCGCCCTTCCTTCCGCCCCACATCAAGCTCGCTCCCAAAGCTTTGATTTTTTGCCCTTTTTGCGTAAATTTTCTGGAGGTTTTCGTTTGATCTTTTGAACTTAGTTTAGTTTCAGAAAAGCTTTGATTGCCGTTTGGCGAAGAGCTCTCTGCCGTTGAAAATAGTTGAAAAATTTAGATTTTACTTTGACTTTGTGTGTTAATTAGAAAGGTAAATAGAGTATGTCTGTATGAGGTATACTGGAATTCTTAGAGATCGGCCGTATTTTGACCGAATACTTCGTTATATATTTTAGGCCAGATCTTACTTTAAGTACACTGTTTGGTAATTCGAGCTATTTCTCGTTAGAACCTTCTTACATTTTGTGAGACCGAGTTCTAGCTGTTTTGACAGTTCGGCATAATAGCTATGGTTCTCGATTTCTTTGGTTGAATCTTTATTATTTACTTTGCTGTATTTTTTATTTCTGGTGCGATCGCTCTTTCCGTTTTGGATCGAGCATGTTCAAGATCTTCTCCATTTTGTTTTCATTAAATTTTTCTTCAGTGTATTTTGTGTTGCTGAATTTTATTTTGTTTTGAGTTGTGTTGTCTCTTAATATTTCATCTCTGTTTGATCTCTTTTCGCCCTCTGCGCGCTATTATAGAAGATAGCTGAAAAAAACAGATAAAATTACTAATTTCATTTGTTCTAAATTTTGGTGATTGGAAAGAGCGCAGAAGATAACATTCGAGAATCATTCTTTAGATAAAAACTTATTGCTTTCACTTTTGTGTCGAAAATATTAATTGTTAGTTTCCTTGGGGACACGCGTATTTATTTTAGTTATTTCTCTTGCATTTTTTTCCTTTTCTCGTCTGTTTATCATGCCCAAGGAATAAATGTTTAGAATTTGCTAAAGTAAATCCACTCGAGCAAATTTCCTAGTTTATACAAGTGTGACTGTAGCAAACCATTGGAGTTCAATTTACTTTCAGTTTGTGTTTATTTTCTCAGTTTTCTAATTAAGGCAGTAGATTTTGTGCAAAGATGTGAAGGGAGTTAGGTTTTTGATTCGAGTGGGGTAGCAAACATTGGTCAAAGGATGAAAACGTCGAAAGCCTGGTTGGAAGGACCCAAGAGCAGGAAAATGAACCAGGTAACCATCTCTTTAAAAATTGATGAACACACTGCCACAAGTTTTATCACATAGATCATCAAAGATTAAGATGCCATAAATGATTAGTTTATTTTTTTCCTTGTGATTTAATATTTCATGGAACAGTGAACATTTCTTTGGAGGTCAGGTTTTCAAATCTTCCTTCTGCGTCAGATCTTTACTTGAGAAATCTTTTTTCTCTCCAAAACAGCTGCTTTGATGAAGTGGTTCATTTCACCAAAATATGTCCAGGTGTTATGAACTCAGAAAAGAAAAAATGAAATTAATCATGAATCAGTTTTGACAGGGTGGCAGTGGGCTGGGTGTAGAAAAATGATGTGATGTGATTGGTTGGGAAAAAAACTCATTTCATTAAAATTAATCTGGCATTGTGTGTGAACTACTTGCTGACAAAATTGATTTTGAGGATAGGGAATAAATATTTAGGCTAAGGTTTCCCTATATTCTCTACTCTGTAACGTTTAAAGATATGTTGTAAGCTGAGAATCATTAGGAAACATTTAACCATTTGCACAGATTTTTGTGTTGCACTTGTAGGAATTATCAGTTAATGGATACCTAGGGAGTTTTTTATACGAAAAATGTTCCATTTAACTTGTTTTCTTTAAAATACAAACCACACATAGTCCTGCTTGCTTTGTACAGACCACCTGAGTTGATGAAAAACAGCAGAAAATTTGGAAAAGATTGCTTTAAAATCAGTAATAGTTGTAGAAGCTATGCTTTTTGATTTCATGAGATTTAATGAGATTTGCCACAAGTAGAATTTTGTAATGAGATCAGAATAAGGCATAGTCTGTCATTCAAGTAAAAAAAAAAAAAATTAACCACTTCCAGTAAATTTGCCAGGGATTAGGGTTCAATATTTGGTATTGGCTAAATATATTTCTAATAGATTTATGTCCATCTGTGAAACAAAGTGAGCTTTAAACTAAAAAGTGTGGGAAAAACATGATGGTTACAAGATGACTGTGGTTTTTCAATGCAATCTATTAGTGATTTTTCAACAGCAGTTCAAACATTTCTAGATTTTCATCCATGGCCTTGCAATGTCATGATCTGTACCTCATTTCTGGTGTTGGTTATACGTATAACAGATTTTAGATTTGAGAATGATGGTTAATTACATGTAGAATTTATAGGAAATCCTGACTTTGAATTTTTAAGCTTCAATCTGTTATACAAAATTTCCTGAGCGTCACTCTGTAGATGAATGCCTCAAGCTGCATATTGGCCATTAGCAGCCACAAAATTAAAAATTATTTGTTTGAAAATTCCTTAAAATGCCATCTAAGGAAAAAAATTCAAAGGCACGTATGTAAAGATATGCTGTTTTTTTTTTTCATGTAACATCAATTCATCATGCTGCAACATTTTATATTATTTTGTTGAATCTGCAATAATAAAGGAATGTCAGATTTTTAGTTTATAGCTCCTTGGTAGGTCGTGTCAGGAGTGTTTGGTCTAGACATCTTCCAATCAATAAATGGTTTCAGGAGAAGGAAATGGACACTGACGACACAGCTGGTGTTTCCTTAATTAGTGGGTTCGCATCCCCTGATTTGCCAAGTCAATATGTGTACCACATTTTAGCAAAGCAATATGTATTTTCTGAAAATTGTGAATGCAAGTTTGATGTAATATGATATCCTGGATTATTTTCATAATTCTCAGCAGGTTATGGGCTAAAAATATAATTGAGGGAAGTCATGATAATTTTCATCTATATTCAAATCCTGTTTTCCTGAAGTATTTCATGAAAAGCTTTTTTTTTTGTTCATTGAGGATGTTTGGTCTGTGGAAAAAGCATAAGGAATTTGAATTTTAATTGACTCAGATCAAAGGAAAACTGTGTCAGTTACGGAAATTTGAAGGGCAATGAAATAAATTTGTTCACCATGTTCAAATGCACATATTTGGGTAATGCAGACAGCAGTCTATTATCCAGAGATAAGATAAATTACTTGAATATTCATATTCACATTTTACGAAAACTCCATCATTCTTTTTCTCGCAAATTGAGCTATAAGCGAGACATTTGAGTATTAGCGAAGTACAAATTAAAGATATACAATTTTCACCTATGAAATACTTTCATTTCATATTCCACCAAAAGAAAATTGTTACAATAATTGTATTTTAATCAAAAGTAGATTCGGCAGCCATGTATATTTGTTTAGAATTCCTCCTCCTTTGAGACCAGCACTCGGTTTTTTTTTCAGGCATTGAACTTAACTCTTGCTGTGTGATTTAACCTACTAACAAATTGTACCAAAACATTTGGTATTAAAATGCAATATTTTGAATTAAATTTTTCTCCACTGATTTTTTTTTTTCATTCTAAGGAACAAACTTAAACTTTAAATAAACTAAAAATAATTCTGCATTTTCTTTTGAGGCAGTTTACTATGATTGCCAAAAAATAAACATCTGCTCAACAAGAGAATGTAAATTTCTTTCTTACTGTAATCACACACTCTGAGATATTTTTTTAAAGCAAATAAAATGAAACTAGAGAATTTAGGGGCTTACAAGTATTGCAGCCTTACGTTTTCAAGTTGTTGAAAGAAATGAAGCAATTTTCTGGACTAACACTTTGCACTGAAAAACTCGCAGAAGAAATCAGCTGTTGTGTTATTCTTTTTTCACCCAGCTAATTGACCTTCTGTGAGATTGTTATGAAAATTTCTATCTAAAAATGTAATTGCTTACAGCATAATAATGATGGCACCAAATGTGTGAAGCTTTTCATGAGTATTTTGAATTTATCCATGGTATTAGTGCATTAGAAAGACAGGAGTAAATTAATCGTTAAGACATCTAAAATATATTCTACTTTTGAATGTTACGTGTGACGATCCCTGCGCTATGAATTTTGTATTTACCAGTGGTGAGCTTTTAAATTAAATATATTCATCAATTGAAATTTCCCTTCCTTCAAAGTTTCAAATCCTAAAAATGAAAAATTAAAGATAGGAAGATAGCTTTCAACGGCTTAAATCTTGGAACCCCTTGGTTTTGTTGTGGCAAATATAATTCTGTAATTTGTAAGGTGTACGGAAATATCTTCACGTTGTGGTAACTTGTAAACATCATCTTTAAGGTTCTGAAAGGAAGTTTGATAGAACTAGATGCAGCTGAATAACTCAGTGCATTATTAGCAATTTCCTAAAGGAAAAATGCATGAAACATTAAAAATAAATAGAAATTTCTGCAGAGAAAGAAAACAAAATTTAAAACAAGGCACATTGAAATATTTTAAATGTTCCACTCTGTGATTTTTAGTTCTTACATTGACTTCAAATGCTTTTCTTTGCTGTTTTATGGGAAAGATATTTTATAAGTCTCACAGGTTAAGATAAGGACACATTTGCATTGTAAGATTATTGACATTTTTTTGTGTCCCACATAATATATACATTGATTTCCATTGTGGATATATGCACTCAACAGACTGATTGATAGTTTGATTTCAAGTCAATTGATGGGAAATTTCATTGCTCTAGGAATGATCAAACAATACCATTAACTTGCTGGAAGGATAAAATATAAATATAGAATGCATTTATTGGCATTCTATATGTCAAGAGTTAATAGATTCTAAGCAAACAACACCCTCCCACTTGCTTTTAGGCAAATGGTGTTTATGTTCTCTGTTGCCATCTCGGCAGCATCAGGGCTAAGGCTGAGGAAATCAGGTCTGTTTTCTGCAGGTGTGTATCTTTTCCTGCATTTGCCTTGGGTTGTTAAATACCCCCTTGTAGGACTGAGCATTGATACCCCAAGCAAGTGTAGATATAACCCCAGGTGACTGACTAAAAACAGTGCTGAAACTTCCTAAGCCATGGATATGGTTAATTATTTAATTACGTTCTGACACAAGCTAAGTGGATTCCTAGCAAAGGTTCTTAGAAAAATTTTTCTTTGTTTACAAATATCCCAGGGAGGAAATTATAAACCAGAGGTATTTTTACGATTACTTCCTCTAAGGACAAAATGGAATCATTGATCCATAGATTGAAAAACTTTTCATTATCGGGTTTTGACAATATGCCAGAAGATGGTACCAATGATCTTAAACATGCTTGTTCGCTGACTACAACAGGCTAGGAATATTTTCCTCTTCCAGATTACCTAATTTTATCCTCAAAAGCAATCTCTTAATCTGCCATGTACCCTTTTATAAAATTTATACAAAATATTGCTTTCCCAGCTTATTTCCTTCCTCTTTTCATTCAAGGTTTGCAATTTTTAACATAAGAGTTTGATTGCCCTAAAGTGATGATACCATTCTAAACACAACAAAATGTACTAGGTTCCTTTCAGATCTAACTCAATATTTGACAACTTTATTTGCAGCTGTCGTTGCCTTTAATGTCAACACTGATCCAAATAAAATGACAATTCACAGGAAAACACCATTCTGCTTCAATACTTGTCTACCTTTCTTTGACAGCTAGAAAAAAAATTGCCAGAATCAACATAGAAATTGTGTAGAAACCAAAAGAACATTAGCGGCAGTTCTAATCTTTGGCTATCAGTTCAGTAAAGTGCATATATCCACAATGGAAATCAATGTATATATTATGTGGGACACAAAAAAATGTCAATAATCTTACAATGCAAATGTGTCCTTATCTTAACCTGTGAGACTTATAAAATATCTTTCCCATAAAACAGCAAAGAAAAGCATTTGAAGTCAATGTAAGAACTAAAAATCACAGAGTGGAACATTTAAAATATTTCAATGTGCCTTGTTTTAAATTTTGTTTTCTTTCTCTGCAGAAATTTCTATTTATTTTTAATGTTTCATGCATTTTTCCTTTAGGAAATTGCTAATAATGCACTGAGTTATTCAGCTGCATCTAGTTCTATCAAACTTCCTTTCAGAACCTTAAAGATGATGTTTACAAGTTACCACAACGTGAAGATATTTCCGTACACCTTACAAATTACAGAATTATATTTGCCACAACAAAACCAAGGGGTTCCAAGATTTAAGCCGTTGAAAGCTATCTTCCTATCTTTAATTTTTCATTTTTAGGATTTGAAACTTTGAAGGAAGGGAAATTTCAATTGATGAATATATTTAATTTAAAAGCTCACCACTGGTAAATACAAAATTCATAGCGCAGGGATCGTCACACGTAACATTCAAAAGTAGAATATATTTTAGATGTCTTAACGATTAATTTACTCCTGTCTTTCTAATGCACTAATACCATGGATAAATTCAAAATACTCATGAAAAGCTTCACACATTTGGTGCCATCATTATTATGCTGTAAGCAATTACATTTTTAGATAGAAATTTTCATAACAATCTCACAGAAGGTCAATTAGCTGGGTGAAAAAAGAATAACACAACAGCTGATTTCTTCTGCGAGTTTTTCAGTGCAAAGTGTTAGTCCAGAAAATTGCTTCATTTCTTTCAACAACTTGAAAACGTAAGGCTGCAATACTTGTAAGCCCCTAAATTCTCTAGTTTCATTTTATTTGCTTTAAAAAAATATCTCAGAGTGTGTGATTACAGTAAGAAAGAAATTTACATTCTCTTGTTGAGCAGATGTTTATTTTTTGGCAATCATAGTAAACTGCCTCAAAAGAAAATGCAGAATTATTTTTAGTTTATTTAAAGTTTAAGTTTGTTCCTTAGAATGAAAAAAAAAAATCAGTGGAGAAAAATTTAATTCAAAATATTGCATTTTAATACCAAATGTTTTGGTACAATTTGTTAGTAGGTTAAATCACACAGCAAGAGTTAAGTTCAATGCCTGAAAAAAAAACCGAGTGCTGGTCTCAAAGGAGGAGGAATTCTAAACAAATATACATGGCTGCCGAATCTACTTTTGATTAAAATACAATTATTGTAACAATTTTCTTTTGGTGGAATATGAAATGAAAGTATTTCATAGGTGAAAATTGTATATCTTTAATTTGTACTTCGCTAATACTCAAATGTCTCGCTTATAGCTCAATTTGCGAGAAAAAGAATGATGGAGTTTTCGTAAAATGTGAATATGAATATTCAAGTAATTTATCTTATCTCTGGATAATAGACTGCTGTCTGCATTACCCAAATATGTGCATTTGAACATGGTGAACAAATTTATTTCATTGCCCTTCAAATTTCCGTAACTGACACAGTTTTCCTTTGATCTGAGTCAATTAAAATTCAAATTCCTTATGCTTTTTCCACAGACCAAACATCCTCAATGAACAAAAAAAAAAGCTTTTCATGAAATACTTCAGGAAAACAGGATTTGAATATAGATGAAAATTATCATGACTTCCCTCAATTATATTTTTAGCCCATAACCTGCTGAGAATTATGAAAATAATCCAGGATATCATATTACATCAAACTTGCATTCACAATTTTCAGAAAATACATATTGCTTTGCTAAAATGTGGTACACATATTGACTTGGCAAATCAGGGGATGCGAACCCACTAATTAAGGAAACACCAGCTGTGTCGTCAGTGTCCATTTCCTTCTCCTGAAACCATTTATTGATTGGAAGATGTCTAGACCAAACACTCCTGACACGACCTACCAAGGAGCTATAAACTAAAAATCTGACATTCCTTTATTATTGCAGATTCAACAAAATAATATAAAATGTTGCAGCATGATGAATTGATGTTACATGAAAAAAAAAAACAGCATATCTTTACATACGTGCCTTTGAATTTTTTTCCTTAGATGGCATTTTAAGGAATTTTCAAACAAATAATTTTTAATTTTGTGGCTGCTAATGGCCAATATGCAGCTTGAGGCATTCATCTACAGAGTGACGCTCAGGAAATTTTGTATAACAGATTGAAGCTTAAAAATTCAAAGTCAGGATTTCCTATAAATTCTACATGTAATTAACCATCATTCTCAAATCTAAAATCTGTTATACGTATAACCAACACCAGAAATGAGGTACAGATCATGACATTGCAAGGCCATGGATGAAAATCTAGAAATGTTTGAACTGCTGTTGAAAAATCACTAATAGATTGCATTGAAAAACCACAGTCATCTTGTAACCATCATGTTTTTCCCACACTTTTTAGTTTAAAGCTCACTTTGTTTCACAGATGGACATAAATCTATTAGAAATATATTTAGCCAATACCAAATATTGAACCCTAATCCTGGCAAATTTACTGGAAGTGGTTAATTTTTTTTTTTTTTACTTGAATGACAGACTATGCCTTATTCTGATCTCATTACAAAATTCTACTTGTGGCAAATCTCATTAAATCTCATGAAATCAAAAAGCATAGCTTCTACAACTATTACTGATTTTAAAGCAATCTTTTCCAATTTTCTGCTGTTTTTCATCAACTCAGGTGGTCTGTACAAAGCAAGCAGGACTATGTGTGGTTTGTATTTTAAAGAAAACAAGTTAAATGGAACATTTTTCGTATAAAAAACTCCCTAGGTATCCATTAACTGATAATTCCTACAAGTGCAACACAAAAATCTGTGCAAATGGTTAAATGTTTCCTAATGATTCTCAGCTTACAACATATCTTTAAACGTTACAGAGTAGAGAATATAGGGAAACCTTAGCCTAAATATTTATTCCCTATCCTCAAAATCAATTTTGTCAGCAAGTAGTTCACACACAATGCCAGATTAATTTTAATGAAATGAGTTTTTTTCCCAACCAATCACATCACATCATTTTTCTACACCCAGCCCACTGCCACCCTGTCAAAACTGATTCATGATTAATTTCATTTTTTCTTTTCTGAGTTCATAACACCTGGACATATTTTGGTGAAATGAACCACTTCATCAAAGCAGCTGTTTGGAGAGAAAAAAGATTTCTCAAGTAAAGATCTGACGCAGAAGGAAGATTTGAAAACCTGACCTCCAAAGAAATGTTCACTGTTCCATGAAATATTAAATCACAAGGAAAAAAATAAACTAATCATTTATGGCATCTTAATCTTTGATGATCTATGTGATAAAACTTGTGGCAGTGTGTTCATCAATTTTTAAAGAGATGGTTACCTGGTTCATTTTCCTGCTCTTGGGTCCTTCCAACCAGGCTTTCGACGTTTTCATCCTTTGACCAATGTTTGCTACCCCACTCGAATCAAAAACCTAACTCCCTTCACATCTTTGCACAAAATCTACTGCCTTAATTAGAAAACTGAGAAAATAAACACAAACTGAAAGTAAATTGAACTCCAATGGTTTGCTACAGTCACACTTGTATAAACTAGGAAATTTGCTCGAGTGGATTTACTTTAGCAAATTCTAAACATTTATTCCTTGGGCATGATAAACAGACGAGAAAAGGAAAAAAATGCAAGAGAAATAACTAAAATAAATACGCGTGTCCCCAAGGAAACTAACAATTAATATTTTCGACACAAAAGTGAAAGCAATAAGTTTTTATCTAAAGAATGATTCTCGAATGTTATCTTCTGCGCTCTTTCCAATCACCAAAATTTAGAACAAATGAAATTAGTAATTTTATCTGTTTTTTTCAGCTATCTTCTATAATAGCGCGCAGAGGGCGAAAAGAGATCAAACAGAGATGAAATATTAAGAGACAACACAACTCAAAACAAAATAAAATTCAGCAACACAAAATACACTGAAGAAAAATTTAATGAAAACAAAATGGAGAAGATCTTGAACATGCTCGATCCAAAACGGAAAGAGCGATCGCACCAGAAATAAAAAATACAGCAAAGTAAATAATAAAGATTCAACCAAAGAAATCGAGAACCATAGCTATTATGCCGAACTGTCAAAACAGCTAGAACTCGGTCTCACAAAATGTAAGAAGGTTCTAACGAGAAATAGCTCGAATTACCAAACAGTGTACTTAAAGCAAGATCTGGCCTAAAATATATAACGAAGTATTCGGTCAAAATACGGCCGATCTCTAAGAATTCCAGTATACCTCATACAGACATACTCTATTTACCTTTCTAATTAACACACAAAGTCAAAGTAAAATCTAAATTTTTCAACTATTTTCAACGGCAGAGAGCTCTTCGCCAAACGGCAATCAAAGCTTTTCTGAAACTAAACTAAGTTCAAAAGATCAAACGAAAACCTCCAGAAAATTTACGCAAAAAGGGCAAAAAATCAAAGCTTTGGGAGCGAGCTTGATGTGGGGCGGAAGGAAGGGCGAGACGGAGGCGACTCGCCATCTTTCTTGGAACTCTGGCTGTGAATGTTCGGCAACTGATTCAAGTTAGTCAAGGCGCTCCCATATTTATTGCTTCTTAACGTTGGGCGTCTTAAATGATACTTGAAGAGGCGGTTTGTCCTCGTGTCCAGCTAGTCGATGTCCGTTGAGTCCGGCGATCGCTTGTTGAGCATCATCATAGTTTTGCATGTTAACGAAGCCAAAATTTTGGCCTTTCTTCACGCGCACATCTGAAATTGCACCGTATTTGGCGAACAGTTTGTACAACAGCTTCTCTGGGTCTACTTTAACAGTTCCAGCGTCGTCTTTATCCGACGGCAAGCCATACACGAATACACAATAACTAGGAACCAGAGCGTTTGGCGTAAAGGTGTTGTTGTTCGGGCTTTGAAGAAACGTCAGCGGCGAGTAGCGAAAATTCGCGCCTTGGTGGTACAGAGGCCCTACCCCGCTGGCGCTGAATGGCGATCTTGCATTTGCACGAATTTGTGGCGGAGTTAGACCGAGCGGTGACTGAAAGGCAAACGGAATCTGAGGCTTGTTGCTGGGAGGATTGGCAAACTTCACGGTCAGTTTAGAAGAATCCGTGGGACTTACACCCGGTAACTGCGCGCCATTCAATGCGTCGATCGCAGCTTGCGCTTGAGAGCGCTTGTCAAAACGGACAAATCCAGCACCACGACTCACAGAGTTTTCGTCTTTAAGAACTTTTGATGTTATAATCTCGCCGTATTTTTGAAAGAGCATCTCCAGCTCTTCCTCGTTCATTGTCTTTGGTAGTCCACTAATGTACAGATTGGCATTTTTTATGTCATCGGACGAGGGGCGAGCGTAACTCACCTTGATATTCTTGGACTGAACTCGTAGTCGATTCAACTCCCTGACCGCTTTTGCCGCTTGATCGGGTTCCAAATAATTCACGAACGCGTAACCAAGGCTGTTCCCGGATACTCTGTCCCGTACGAGTTTACAACTCGACACGGTTCCGAATTCACTGAATAAGTTTTTGAGTTCCCCTTCGCTCATGGAAGGCGGTAGGTAGTTGATGATCAAGTTTGTCTTTGAATGGTTATTCCCATGGTCTGTGCCGTTTTCCAGTGATTCGCCGTTCATTTGCACGGGAACTGTACTATCATTCATCTTGTCCAACATCAAGAAAAGAATTAAAGCAAGAGGGGAACTCTTGGAAAGATAACGAATAAATTACAGGGTCACCAAATGAACTCAATCGTCTCGTGGACTCAACCGAACGTCAAAAATTCGAATGAGAAATGAACTGTCAGAGATGGCGGCAAAACTTATTTATGTTCCACGTGGTCAGAGTGCGCACAATTTCTCATTAAATGCTTCACCCTCTAGGCGCAATAACAACTAACGCAGTAGGGATGGTTGAGTAATTATTTTTTATGGTTCGCTATTTATGTGTATTTCTCTGAGGTTTTCTTTGCGATGATAACGATTTTCAAGACATATTTTGGTCAGATATAATTCAGTAGAATATCCGCTGGTTTATCTTTTCGACGAGAAAGCAACGTTTGAACGTGTTTACAAAACGTAATGGGGTAGGGTGGGGTGATCAGCTTGTGGCGGCATATTACAAAGGACCGGAAAATCGGAAATTGCAGCTGAATTCGCACGCTCGAAATCCATGAAGCGGATGAATATGTCTGATCTTTGGCTAAAGGGATTATTCCAACACTTCTTAGTAAGGCGAATTTGAATTTTAGGCGACGAAAGAGAGAATTTATCCCTTTTAAAACTTTGACAGATGCGCAGGGACTGAACAACGGCCTACGGTGTTAGTTGTACGTTGTTTAGCGCGTGTGAAGTGTTTGATCATCAGTCATTTCGTAAATTAATGTACATATTCATTTCATTGTCGTGTTTGTTCTCATTCCAGTGAAAGCGTTGTTAGCTGTTTTGTTTTGGCTTTTCATTCCTTAATTTCTTTGCGCCTTGGGCGAAAACAAAACCTGCAGCGGCTGACAATATTTTTCAAGTTGAAAATAATTCCACTTTGTTCATTTCCGTTGTTTGCACATTCGTTTACGCGCAGAGCGATCACTACCGCTGTTGGTTGGAGATTCAAAATGACATCAAACACAGGAAGCTGTCACCGGAGTCGCTATGGTGTTTTAGTTTGCGATAACGCCGAGAAATGGGGAGGTATTACGGGACTTGGAAAGCGATTTATTGATGCTTTCGGAAGTAATTCTGACTTGGAAGAATGGCACTTGTTCGCTGCCTGTGAGGGTGAACTGCCCTCGGTAAAGGACTTGGATACCTTTAATGGCTTCTTCATATCGGGAAGCCCACGTTCTGCAAATGATAATATCAAGTGGATCAACGATTTAAAGACATTTATTTCCTCTTCGGAGCTAAATTCCTCGAAGGTTCGCGTGGTCGGTGTTTGCTTTGGCCATCAGCTAATTGGCGCTGCTTTAGGTGGCAAAGTAACAACGAATCCATCACAGAAATTCGTCCTGCAGGGGGAAGAAGTCAAAACAGACAAGAATTTTAAAGGAAATGAAGCCATAAAAAAGATCATTGGAAATAGCGACGAACCTCTGCGTCTGCTCGAATGTCATGGAGAATGTGTTGCAGTCCTCCCCACTGGAGCTCAAAGTTTAGCGAAGTCAGCAACGTGCCAACATGAACTGATTCAATTTACAGAGAATATATTCGGAATACAAGCACATCCAGAATTCACTGTACAAGATTACAAAGAGTTCTTAATCCCCGAATTGTTCAATGCCGGTAAAATCGATGAAAACGGTAAAAGACTTTGCGAAGAGTCCATTGAGCAACCCTTAGATTCATCAAAGATGGCGGATGCTTTGAAGAAATTTGTCTCCAAAGAAGATAATTAACTGTCTGCGGAAACATCCATCAATGAAAAACCTTGGACTATATTTGCATATTTATCTTTTTGTGTAATAAGATGCTATAAAATTAAGCTTGTACCATGTAGGGGAACTCCCACATTTTATGATAAGAGGTGTCGGCTAGAAATTCTACTTTTGGGTAGTGGGTGGGATGTTTAATTCATGACCACTTAAACTTAACCAAGTTAATTTTACTATGGAGTAAATAAGAATGCTGAAAACTTATTGAAATGACCCAGGCAACAATTTTATTAATTTTGACATATATTACACTGAAGTGCTCTGAAGTTCAAAAAACAATGTATCTCACACTGCTGTATGGGATGTCAACCAATAGCCCCTGGAAAGAAGGCAAACAAAAGGGGTCTGAATCTACCAATTACAACCCACAAACACGACCTTTTTAACCAGTTGAAGTAAGCATTTTTGTCATTTCCTGAAATGTGAGCTAAAATATCGTTTTAAGCGGCATAAAATGCTGGCCTTTCATTGAATTCTTATGTTGATGGTTGTTTATTCTCACAAATTTGAATGCAGTAAGGCGGTGTAGCTTCTCTTCTTGTCTTAAACCCTTACTTGTCTCTCTGATTTTCAAGCAGAAAACAGACTGAAAGCAGTCATGGTGAAAGTCACAGGGTGATTATTTTGTTAACAGGATATATACTGGTATTTTGATTGTAACAAGCTTTCATATTATGGTCTTAGGCCACAGGGACAAAGTAGTACAGATTTATGCCATCTGTAGGGGATAATTATTTTTGAGTGTACCAAAATTTTGTATAACAGTTTTGTGTAAGATATAATAGTTTGGTATAACTTTAGTAGTTATGCCTTTCAATATAAAAATAGCTGCGTGGGTAATAAATTATTGAATTATACTCCCTGTTTATCCATCACATCTTAGTCTAGAGACTACACAGACAGTTTATAATTTCCTAACAGAAAGAGCTGAACAGCATAAACATGTTCTGTAGTCAGATAAATGTTTTGTACAATTCATGACATAAAGCTAGCGAGGCTGAGGTCTAAGAAAAATTATTACAAGAAATATAGAGGCTCCTACCCATGAAATCTTGGGTGTCCAGCACTTAAGCTTATGTAGAAAAAAGAAGTTCTTCCAGTCGTCCAAAGGCAACATTTAGTTGCCTGAGGCACCTGGGTGAGAATGTAGCCCTGACTAGTCTTAGTGTTAGAACCAGGATAACAGTTTGAGATAGCAATCTACCAAGGATAGTACATAGTGTTGAAACCTCTACAAGGTTAACCATCTGAGAAGTAAAACTTAGTGCTTTGGAATGAGTTTTCGAAGGTTACTGGTATTTTTTAATGTATTCCTAGAACTTTATTCAAATGAAGATATGCACAGTAATGTACTTGATGTATGGTTGTATTTGTATGGTGAATTGTCACCTACCGACAAAATTTGACTTCTTATTGAAATCCTGAATATAATGCATTCTCTGTACAAGTTGATTTACAGCGCAAGCACAAACCAATAGGCCAACCTTTTTGGATGTTCTTCCCATAGCTCTTGTTTGTGTTGTCACACAAAGCTTTTGTTATTTGTGTTGTCACACAACAGTTCTGCCTGGTTGTGATGACCCCCAATGCACAAACAATTATACATAAAAAAGTGAAATTTGTTTGAGGGGTAGGGATGAATACTTTCTGTGACTCCCAGGAGAAAATTGATGGTTTGTAATTTGCTAGTGGGAGCTGTATCCAGTGACAAATGTCCAATACATGTATATGAAGTAATGTTATGTATGAAGTAAAAAGAAACTGATACAGCCATGATTGTTGCAGGATGCAAATGTTAAAAACAAGCCTATTTTTTGGTCTGTGCAACATGGCTTGAGATTCATTCCTCCTCCTTTATCAGTCCATAGTTTAACCTTCCTTCTTCCACTGGCATTGCCTAGTTCTAGTTTTATCCCCGGCACGTGAAAATCAGCCACTTGATGAGACCATCATCAGTCAGGGGGGCAGGGTGGGGGTGGGGGGTCGTAAGTATTTTAATAGTACAACAAATTTTTGCAGCGCGAATTTGAAAAATTGGGCAGTTAACCACCATAACATAAATGAATATATTCCAAAACGAAATCGTGAAAAAAGAGCCATTGAGTATACTTCGTCGTGAACTATCAGAAAGATATTTCCGGTTTACTCCACAGGAACTCCAGCGCCTCCCCTCCCCCAACTTTAAAATCTGCTGAGACGGTATGACACGTACCGGCCGGCGGGTAGACTTGGCAAAAGAGTCGACCTCACGAGTTTCCGCGTAAAATAGCTAAACGAGCGAAATAATAAACAAGACGAAGTACTTTTCTGAAAGTCGACCGGCGGGCTGATAATGAGTTCTGAAGAAGCCAAGAACCGTAACCGATTCGCTGTTTTAGTATGTGAAGATGCAGAGAAGTGGGGCGGACTACAAATTATGGGCAAGCGTCACATAGATCTTTACCAAAAGGAAGAAGACACAGAATGGCGTATTTTTAACGCTTGTGAAGGAGACATCCCCTCCGTAGAAGATATTGACAAATACCAAGGCTTTGTGATCGGTGGAAGTCATCACTCAGTGAACGACGATAAAGAATGGGTGAAAAGAATGGAGCAACTCATTGTTTCGTTGGCTAGGAAATCGCCGTCTCCTCGAGTGGTTGGCCTTTGTTTGGTCATCAACTTTTAGCCAAGGCACTCGGAGGAATCGTTAGCCGAAATCCTTCAGGGAAGTTTATTTTACAAACCGAGAAGGTGAAGCCCATAAAGAACGGTGCTGTTAGAAACTCGATCGTGTCCAAACTGTTCGAGAGCGGTCCTCTCGATCTGTTAGAGTCGCACAGCGAATGCGTGACGGAACTTCCTCGAGATGCCGTGACGATTGCTAGCTCGACTTCCTGTGATCATGAGATGGTTTTGTTTACGGATAACATATTGGGCCTTCAGTCTCATCCCGAGTGCACAGCTGAAGAATTTGAGGAAAAAATTCTCCCTACCTTGATGAGTAGTAACTTGTTTACTGAGGAAGACAAAGTTAAAACCCTAGAGTCGTTCAAAGTTCCTTTGCATTCCAGCAAAGTAAACAACATTTTAACTGATTTCCTTCATGAATAGACATTAACAAGGTGTTTACAGTACCATGCAAAATAACAGTAAGATAGAAGACAATGAATAGACTTTTATCTAGCATTAATACGTTGCTGTCTTAAGTTCCTCACATCCTAGAATGTTCACTGCTTTTACTTTTTACCATACTGAATTACTAATTACAAAAATAAAATTGAATGTTATACA
>JAHPZR010030442.1:125000-137082 GCA_019787425.1 Platygyra sinensis | reverse complement strand
ACGGTGGTCCATTTAGGGTAGTCCATGGGTAGTCCATTCAAGTAGTCCATGGACCAGGTCCATTGGGGTAGTCCATGGACTAGGGGTCAGCGAAATGTACCTACCCCACCGTCCTTCCCCAGTCATCTTTGTTGGGTTTCGGTTCACTCACAACAGCATTTTCCCTCCCACCCACCCACATTCAATTGCAATTTTTTGACTTACATACACATGTGCTGTGTTTAACTTGGTTCTTTTGGTTACAAAGAAAATCTGAGAATTGCTGGATTCTTTGCATTGATGCTTTTTCTAACATACATGTACCTTTGTAATAAAGATTAAAGGATCAATACACTGTGTTCACATATGAAGAAAAATAGCACAGATATCATGGACATTCAGCAAATAATAAAAAGGATTGCTGTATTGATGCTAGGTTTGTTTTTTTGCGATCCTCGTGCACATGTGGAATTGCATCAGCAAGAGTGTGTGTAAAAACTGTGTTTGGTCACCTTAAACTTATGACTATATCCTAGAAGGATCCTTTAGGAGAACGATTTTTAAGGTATTAACTACTTTTATTCTTTTTATCTTTTCAGGGCCTGTTGAAAGCCCAATACTGAAGATGAAATTTAACTTCTCAGCTTTGAACAGCAGTAATAAAAAGCTTAATGGTTATAACATCACTGGGCACTGTGGCAAGTTTCTATGGATCAGAATGGCTCTGTTAGAAAAGCTGCTTAGAAAGATTGTTGAAGATCTTCAAACTAATGCAAGGTTAGTGTAGTTCAACAGTTTAAGTAATGGTATTTCTCTTAAATTCCAGGGACCATCCATAATATTTAGCTTTTTGTCAATCTTGTCAACTTTACAAACTGTATATCAGAAAACTCACTTTAGATTTTAGATTATATTAAAAGCACAAATTTGCGCTTTTAACAGTGACAATGCCCTGTTCACATATTTACAACTGTTACACTGTTTGGAAGCTAATAGCAATCATTTTGGTTTTCAATAGGTTTAAATTGCTATCAAAAACCACCATATCTCATCACAAGACAGTGCAGCAATATTAAATCATGCTTGCATGTGAAACAAAAGTATCATGTTACCCACATGTTTACAACAAAGGTAAACATGTTTTCAAGCATTTGCAAAATGTTAAAGCAGCCGTGAATCATGTTATGGTTGCAAGTGAAGAAAAACATGAGACATATTGTATTATTTTGATTTTTCATCCTCCTCCTAGATATAAAATGAAACAAAATAATAAACACAAAAAAAGACTTCAATCTGAAAATTAGTTGGATTTCAACTCTGACAAGTGAATGATCACTGTGTTTATCCATTGATTGGCAGCTTAACATTCTGTGCTGTCTTTAGATTTTCTTGAGTTACAGGCCAGATAAATACCATGGACAGACAAAATCTGAAGCGGAATTTATCCTTCTGAGATGATTGATTATCCATCTGAAATGGACAGTAATAGGCCACAAATCATTGTGGCACCAAAGTTATATGTTAAAGTGAATTATCTGTCTCAGGCTGCAGACATGTTATCCATCTGAGCAACTGGAGCTTAATTGTCTTAGATGGATCATTTGTCCCTGGTATAAATTCATCCACTGTTTTAGCATATATGTTCTTTCACAATTAGAACTATTTTTGTTGATTTATGGTGATTCAATCTATACCTTGAACATGATCTACATGTTGATCAAAAAATTACTGACAAGCAATCAAATGTCACTCCCTGTCATTGTTTCCGTCATCTGCACAATGGCAGACGAAAAAATTGAAAGCCATGGCAATTACAAAGTTGTAGGTCTGGATTACTAAGATGGGAAAAAGACATGAAATATTCCACTAAGAACTAGAAGCACTAAACATCGCAATGTCTGTTTAATAACAGACATGTGCAGTTTTAATACAAAACCACTGACAGGAAACATGTACAGGTATACCTGTAGGACATATAATTTGTTTTCTTCTTGCACTGCTGCACAACCACAGTATGGATCGACTGCGTGCTACGTATCATTGATATCAGCAAAAAGAATATTCTAGTTAAGGTATACTGGCCCAATTTATAATGTTGCACAACAGTTTTTGGAACACTATACGTAGAAACTTTACTATGCGATTATTATTTTTTATTACAGCCAATTCTATGAACCTGAAGCACTCTTAAGTGATCCAGCAGATGGCCGAATATTTATTGAACTATTAGGTAAGGAGATCTACATTCTACAGGCGTGGCTTGTGTGCTGTAAACCTGCAGATAAATAACATTTTTATTACAGTGCTGTATACACCTGTAGTTGTGTGGTTGTTTCGATCAGTGAACATCAGGAAGTCTCAAGTGATACTTTGACAATATTAGGTACATGAGAGTACAGATACAAGTACCTTGGCTAAAACCATATGAAACAAAGAAAATCTTCACATTCCGCCTATGAATATGCAAAACTGCATTTGCAATTCTGCATGATCTGTCAAACAAGAACTTGACCTAAGGCAAATACTAGACACCTAGTAGAAATGCATTGGTGATGTAAACCAAAGGTGTTAGTTAGACAAACGTACAAGGAGAATCTAAACACACTTTGCCAATATTAATTTCTGTATGCATGCTTTATATTGTTGATAATCCTAACTGTCTGGTGTTCTCCAAAAATACCGGTAGTGACCTCAAAAACAGATTCATTGGGAAACGTGCTACAATGCACCTTGCATATGATCGATTCTTTGGAAACATTGGCAAGTGACTGGTTTCCCATATTTTCATGATTGAGTTTGCAATAGATTTTTACAAAACTTTGCATTATTTACTAAATTTGGCATGATTAAGTGATCTGTAGACTTGGTGTGTTGTTTATATGAAAGGTTTTTTTTATCCGACAGAACTTTCCTGAACCAGCAAAAAATTGGAGTTTTCCATGTATGTTCAGGCACAGTATAAATTGGCTGGTAATTCAGATTCAGTGAACCAATCAGAAAGTTAGAAATTATGTAGGGAATATCAGTAATAAATTATATTATTTAAAATACTTTTTTTTTTATTTTATCAGCCGAGGATAGATGGACCAAAATATATTACATAGTGTTTTGTAATGACCCTCTGAAAGGCACAAAATTAAGGAATTGATATTTGGAATGAGATAGTAACAAATTCAATTATTGCAGAGACAGATGAGTCTTTAGTTAGCAACTTGTATAAAACATGTTTTTGTACTACTGAACAATAGTCCTTTGAAATTATTCAATACATTGTTTTGTGCCATAATAGCATTTGAGGATTTAGGCCTTAAGAATGAAATTATTTTGATAAATAGAACTTTGAATATTGGAGATCGATTTTATAAACTGGATTCAATTTGAGGATTCTGCAACTTACAGTAGTTTTATCTTGTATTATACATGTAAGTTGTAATATTTGTAGTATTAAAGAAAAGTCTTATTAAGGGTGAAACAAATTATTTTTACTTTACAAAATACCTGGCTTATGACATTATGTATACATGTAAATTATGCAGTATGTTATTTATAACTTTACCTGTACTACAATTAACATATTGATGATAATTTAAAATTCTTTTTTAAGTGCTTCTTTTGAATTGTGCATAATATGTCCGGATGATTTTAACTGTTCATGTTTATTTAAACTATGAATTCAAACAATGTTTTTGATAGATGTAGACTAAACAAAAGTGGTAACCTGTTAAGTTGCTCTCTGACATATTAAATACTTCCTTATATGTACATGTATTAAATGTCTTCTGGTGATTTATCTCAAGTAATTTTACTAGAAACTGTTTATAATATTTGCTTGGGTTCTGTATGTGCTTTTAAACATGTTAATTTTCAAGGAGTTTTGCTTGCCTTTGATGCATGATGCAGTATGCTAATTAAAGTAACTTGTTCTTTATTTACATTTTTTTAGTCTAGTTGAGTATCAGTGAGTACATGTATGTAGGCCAAGTTCAATGACTTGCTCTGCCTATTGTTTGGTTAATAGCCAAACAGCATCTGTCTTTTTTGTATAATTATAATATTTTACATTTCTATTTTATCTAGATGGTCCATGTGCATTGGATTTCTCAAAGATGAAGACTCCTGATAGTTACTGGTCTGATCCAACAGCAGATGAACTTGTTCAAAGACATAGAATACACAGTGGACTGTTTCAACAGACCCCTGCTACAACAACTTCTCAACGGCCGCAGCTTGGAGCCTCAAAATCTTCTCATGATGAAAACTTAGCTGTGGCACCATTGTTGGCGAGGGAACACATAGAGTCACTGCATCAGAACTCGCATGCTGCTCTTCTGTATGGAAAGAACAATGTGTATCTTGAACCAGTTAGTAAATTTCTTTGTACTTGATACATGTATGGAATATTTTTGTGTGCATTTGACAGTCAATGTGTAAGGGCAGGTCCCCATTACTGAGCAGCAATAGCTAATCTGCTTCACTGGGTCATGAGATGAGAAAAATCAACTTAATTGTCAAGCGGCTTTTATTTATAAATAAGATTAAATTCTATCCCTTGCATATTCCATAGCCAAAAAAGAACCACACCAAATAAAAAAGAAAAAAATTATAATAAAAAAATGATCATGATGATAGTAAAGTTGTTTACTATTACTAAATAAATGTTCTCTTTTGTGTCCACTCCATTTCAGATATGTTAGCCTTTGTCTGAAAATTAAGGGTTACATAACATGTGAATAATGTCGCTGAATAGCTTCATGTGTACTTATTATGATTGTGTTAGTATTTGGTGTTCAAAATTAAGAAACAGTGCTGACCAAAAGGTTGAATAACTCTGTGGCTGTCCAGAACAAATTAAAGTTCTGCAAGTCATTTGAAGATCCATGACCAGCCTGTTAGAATCGTCAGATTTTAATGGCCTTTAAAATTTATATACAGCTAGTCAGATTCATGAGTTTTGTCTGAAGATATTGAGAATAACTAGAGATCACGTCTTCTGTACACGTTTGACGCACTTACCTAACTTAGTACAGGCGCGGATCTAGTAAAAATGTTGACCGATTTACCACAAAACGAGCGCCAAAGGCGCAAGCTTCTAGGGGGGTCTGGGGGCATGTCCTCCAGGGAAATGTTTTCAATTTTAACCACCTAAAGTGCCCTTTTCTGGCTTTTTGAGTCAGTCAGTCAAAATATTTGCATGTTCCATTCTCCTTGGATGAAGCCTTGCAAATCTGCGAATTATTTCGTCAAAGTCAATGTCTATGTTGTAATGAATGTGCAGCAAGGCAAAAAAATCCTAACCGAGAAGCAGAATTGCACAAATAGGTCGGGGAAATCTAATTTTGGTCTAGACGCCTGCGGCGATGATGTGATGGCATGGCCACCATCAGGAGACTAGTTCCCAGCTGTAAATTTTTGCCGCCATTAAGTACAGTTGAACCCCGTTATTTCAAAGTTGCAAGGGTAATGGAAAAAAGTTTGAAATAGCGGGGTTTCGAAATTCATAACAATGAATCAGTACAGTTTGAGGAAAGGCACTGATTAAATAATGATACAGTAATTATATGCCGACGCATAAAAATCAGCAGATGCTTTTGCATTGAAAAATCTTTGAACGTTCTGTTGGTTTTGTTTTTTTCTAATACTTTTGTCGATTGTGAGTGACAACTGGCTTGTTTGCCATCGAATCTCGGCTCCCTCAGCGGCAAACATACTGTAGCGTGAGAGAGTCTTGATTGCTTGACAGACCTCAGTCTTTGTTGGTCGCTTGAGAGTTTCTTCTTGTACTCTGTTTTTGACAAGTAAATGACTGAAAACATAAGGGTAAATCCAAGGGAATTAACCGAGTTTGAAATAGAGCGGTTCGACTGCATCCATGACCCTTGTCTCTTTCAAAAAAAGAACAAAATAATAAAAAAATAAATGTCAAAAGTATTTCGAGATTCAACTTGCAGTTAACTTTTATTACAAATGTATACATGTTAATTTTTTATTATTAAGAAAATTCTGACTGATTTCCGTAAAACGATGGAAACCGGTATGGCTCCGCGCCTGTAGTAAACCTGTAAAATTAATAGTTGTTGTTGTATTTTAAAAATGGTGGACAACTGATGAGGATGGTAGATCGAAATATATATCGGACTTCCATGAATTTTTAGGGTTTTATTTGTTGTTAAGAACAGCTATTTTACAAGTTTATTAAGTTAGCTAAGTGCGTCGAACGTGTACAAAAGACATGATGTCTTGTTATTCTTGATATTCAAACGCGTTCTTGGCTTCAATACATGAGATCTCTGAAGATATGAGTGAAAGTTTTGTGTCCATGGAAGTTGTTTTAATGTACATTTGAAATTCATTTCCACAGCACGATGAGGACCCTATTGCAGGATACCTATCACTGCATAAGAGCAATGAGAGTATGCTCCTCAAGTGGACACCTAACAAGTTGATGAGTGGCTCTTGCGAACGAGAAAAAAGCCAGTTTTGGGATTATGCTCTGACAGTCAACTTACATGACGTTGTCTATATTCACTGTCATCAGCATGGTAAGCTCTTAAAATTGATAACCTTATATTTATAATTTTTATCAGACACAAGCTACTGTCAGTGCTTGATTTGCATGTCTGTTCAAATTTCAACTGATGATGCAATATTGCTACGATTATCAGTTGAGTAAGGTGCAACAAAAGTTTGGTCACCAGGTTTTAACATGAAAATTGTGTTGTTGTCATGAGCAACTGGCTTTGCTTCCAGTGGCAACCTGGTGGTCTTTAAAGTCATTGGTAGCGAAGCGTGCAAAATTGTAGGCGACGCAATAAGCGATGCACGACTGTTGATATTGTTACCAAAGGAAATGAAGTAGGTTGCTTGTGACAACACTGTAATTTTAAGGCTAAAACTTTGTCATCAAACTTCTGTTGTGCTCTACTTAACTGATAATCATAGTATAAAATATAACTTCAGGTATTCAGAAAATGGTTGACTAGTTTTGCTGTGTGTGCATAGAATAATAATTGTGGTTGAAGAGTTTTTGGGCGTGACAGATTAACAGGCATGATATCTAGATGGGGAAGGGGGTGGGGACAGGGTGTAGGAACAAAAGTAGGTAGAAGTGAAGGTCAGAACAAGAGTGGAAGTAGTGGTACATATTACTGTTCACAAGTTTGAGTGGCTTTGGTGTGTTATTTGTTCATTAATTTGCTGTGAATTTCAGGTTTATATGGAGTGGTTATTCTGATTGGACAAGATGGAGTTCAGCGTCCACCAATCCGCTTCCCGACAACAGGGTCTTTATTGTCATTCTTAAACTGCCTTGAGAATGGTCTCCACCCTCATGGTGAATTAGATCCTCCTTTGTTTAATCCGCGTTCCAAAGGGCTTGCCCTGCCACGCCTCAAGAGACCAGCTTCGGGTGATAACTTACCCCTGATGCCATTTTCAAAAGGGGAAAATGCAAATCAAGACTATGTGTTTAGATTGGTTTCTGGAACAAAACCAGAGGATGTGGGTATGTGTTTTTCAGACATATTTAGTAAAATTGTTTTGTTTCAATAGCTCCAATTGTCATTAAAAAGGTAATGTATGCTGCTTTGTAAAGCAAATCTGTTAAAGTTTGTCATTAACAGTTACATTTCCTTGGAATAAATTTGCAATGACCACTTGCTACAACAGTCATGAGGAGGGTACTGTGATTTGACTTTATTATATGGCTAGCTCCTGTTGTGTGGTTGCCTGAGCAGGCAAGATGGTGCTGTCTTGCCCACTGGGAATTACTTGCTGCGTCCTACACTTTTGCTTCTCTTCTGTCCAGTCTCTTTCTTATTCTATTGATGTAATTTGTTCTTTTGTGTTTTATTCCCAGTGTCCAAGGAAATGGATCGGTGGTCCTCTCAAAAGTCTTTCAAGAGACAGGGTGGGTTGCCATGGAGACGGCAGGACTTAAGTTCACGTCTACAATCCAGCTTCAAGCGAAACCAGAAACAGTCTTCACCTCACACAATGTGAGTTCTGAAACAACTTTTGTTGACAGCTTAATACTCCTTAATTTGATCCGTGAACCTCTTTTTTCTAACATCATACTTTTGTTGGGTTGTCACATTTTCTTTCCAGTTCTTCTGTTTGTCACACCATCTCCCTTGTTACCCTGTAATGTACTACTTATTATAATGAGAAGAGTTTGTTTAACTTTCCATGGGACTGAAATACTGGAGTGAAGTCTGCACATTGAGATAATTTGGTAAATACCATTCACTAAGTTACTGTTGTTGTTGGTTTTTTTAGGGAGTGCCTGAGTAGTGCATGTGAAACCATGAGAAGACAAATTACTCTACGAGCCTTTAATGGATGTATGTAAACAATGAGATTTATTCTTTATGAGAATCGTAAATTGCCAAGCTACCTTTTAGGTCACACAATGATTAAACTCTTTGTTAGGATTAAGCTACCCTCCTTCCAGTAAGCAAAACTTTTCTTCACTTAGTTAGAGTTACATGGCAGTCGCCCTGCTCTTAAGCTTTTTGCATTGGGTGGGGGTGAATAGATTACTCTACTCTGAGTAGGTTGTGATGATTTGGTCTAAAATGATAAACACGTGATCAGAATTTTGGGAGGCGTGGTGGCCTCATGGTTAGTGCGCTCGACTCCGGAGCGAGTGGTCTGGGTTTGAGCCCTGTCCGGGGACATTGTGTTGTGTTCTTGGGCAAGACACTTAACTCTCACAGTGCCTCTCTCCACCCAGGTGCATATAAATGGGTACCGGCAAATTTTTAGGGAAACCTGACAAAAATCCATGGGAGTGACCTGCGATCGACTAGCATCCCGTCCAGGGGAAGTAGAAATACTTCCAGCCGCTTTATGCTACAGAAACCGGGATAAGCTCTGGCAGCTATGGGCCAGGCTTGGCTCTACGGCTTCACTTTTTTATGATCAGAATTTTAAGTGTTTGTGTGTTCACAGTACTCTTTGTTACTAGGGCTGTCATACGTGCGTCACCTTAAGACAGTGAGAACACACTTGTTATGGCTAGTTCACCACAACAAAATCACTTCAGAAGAGAATGGACTCGATTATACACAGGGCCTCACAGAGGAAGTGTGGAGAAACATGTACAACAAAGGACAGGTAGGTTGTGAAACGGCAATCAAGCTTTTTGTTAGCTAACCCCTGTAGTTATTTGCAATGTTATTTTTGGTTTTGGTACACAATGTAGAAACTGAGATGTATATGTAATTATTTCGTACCATAATATATTCAACTCCTTCCTAAATGATTGGTTTCCAGATTAAAGATGAAGATACTGTAAAGAAGTATGTTTACTTTGGAGGAATAGAACACTCCATAAGAAGAGAGGTATGATCTACCATCACTTCCGCCTGTGACAGATTATTGCTCATTGGTAAATAATGTGCTTAAGAAATGTTAATTGAATTTCCATCTTATTCTCAGGTGTGGCCATATTTACTCGGACACTACAAGTTTGGAAGTACACCGCGAGATCGGCAGGCTACCGACAAAGCTGCTGATGAGGAGTTTCACTCCATCATGGAGGAGTGGAAAGACGTGGAGAGCGTCATCCGACAGCAGGAGAAGGAGCGTGAAATGGACGGTATTTCAATGGACAGCACTGGCAGTAGAGATGAGGTTTATGAACAGTTAGAAATGATTAGTAATGGGCTGGAAAAATCTGAAAATTTACACCATCAGAGAGTTAGTATTGAGGAACCTGAGATAGAAGGACTCGATGAGGATGGAAAGGCCAGACTCATGAATGGACAGCTTATTATTTCCAACAAAAATGGCGACGAGGCCGAGAGTGGGTGTTGTAGCGATTGCGGGGAGGAAACCGTCAAGTGGATTACAATGGCAAGAACTTGCCAGCGGTGTAGTAAGAAATTTAATTCTTCCGTGGAACTGAACGGAAATGGGACAGGTCACTTGGCAAACGGGCATGATTCCACACACACAGAGGAGAGTAGTGAACAAGAATCACAACGGACAGGTCATGAAAGAGACGACTCTGAAGTACCAGTCCTTTGTAAACAGTGCAGCCAGGGAAGCACTGGCTCTAGAGCTTCGTGTCAGTACTCGGTGAGTTTTATGGCAGAATTTGAGTACTACTGTATATCAGTGAAGTAGGCTCGGTTAGTACTTCCTATTTCCTAGTAACATCGCCGTCTCGCCTTTTAGTCGCATTTGAATGAACAATAAACAATGTATATAATTATTAAAGTAATGATATAGGGGTCATTGACTTTACTGTCCTAAGCCTAACGCTGGAAACTCAAGTTCCTACAACCTTCAATGTATGGTATAAGATCTAATTCCTCGTTACACCAAAGACTACTTAAAACCCGACTCTGACTTTATTATTCATTCTATTTGAAGAAAATCAGGGGCCTGTAACTGTTTTTAAATATGTTGTAAACCCCAAATCCAATACAACAAATACATGGTCATCTCGTACAGTTTCATGCGAAGTATAATGAACAACTGAAGTGACACGACTACATCCTGGTCCAATTTGGACAAATAACTGAATTGATTTTGGAAAAAATCCTTGGTCGGAGGACTCGTCAGTCAGTTTTGGCAGTCTTAGGAGTTTTTTTCGTGTAATTATTTCCAAATAATTTGAACGAAAAAAATATTTTTTGATGTGTTTTTGCAGACTGAACTTCTTGACCACTTCGATTTAAATCTTCATCGAATTGAGAAAGACGTGCTGAGATGTGATCGCAACTATCCATACTTCACTCACGAGAACCTTGATAAACTACGAAACGTCATCAGTAGGTAATGCCGAGTATCGGTAGCGTAGAGCTTCATGTACCTTCATGTGCTTTAACTTGTGATTTGGCGTTCTTTCGCGAAAAACAACGCGTGTTCAATGTAGTTTAATACGCTTTGTTCTTGTGACAGTTACGTGTGGAAGACACTGGATGTGGGTTATGTTCAGGGCATGTGTGACCTTGTGGCTCCTCTGCTTGTTATCTTTGACAGTGGTAAGTTATTTGACAGTGGAATATGCCGACCGACTGAGAGAAAAATCAACTACATTATCACGTTATAAACGACAAGTAACGTGGATATTGTATAATTGTTTCTGTGAGATGTAACTGAGGTAAACAAACCATTGAAGTTTTATTATTGCTAGGTAATTCTCGCAGTCAAGGTCCTACTGAGAAAGACGCTTGTTGCAGTTTGTACGCGTATTATCACCCCACCCGAATACTGTTTGCATTTTGTTTGCAGAGGCAATAACCTACAGCTGTTTCGTGGATCTCATGCAAAGAATGAACAACAACTTCCCGCACGGTGGAGCTATGGACACGCACTTTGCAAACATGCGATCATTAATTCAAGTATGTCACGGTTTTATTGTGATTACAGTAGAACGAAGGTTTGAAAGACCGGCAGAATGTGTTCACCGGTGATAACGGGGGCTCGTTCCATGTTACTGTTAATTACTTTCGCGCGGCTGAAGAACAAGGTTCACTGTACCCTCCCTGGGGCTGGACTCCTTTATGAAAGGTGGTGATGCTCGTTGTTTCACTTAGAGGTAGAAATCAAGGATTCTGGTCTCACTCAGGGTGTTCATGACGAAACGCCACTCTGGAGTCCGGCCTTCTAGCGTGGGCTCGTTTCCTGGTCAGCAGCTCAGTTTATTCCGGTTTTACTGGTATCTTTTAGCGGTCAAGTAAAGTTCAAGCCACGCCCAGGCTCGGGGGTTTAATTGAAATTTTCCCACGGGCATCCGCGACCTTTTCATATGGGAGTCCCTCCCCACTCCCCCAGGGGTATACCGTAGAGAACGTTATAAAAGATTCCGTTATCTCAGATTCCTCTGTATTCAAACTCTTGACGTCTTTTCAGTGAAGCACAATGAGTACAATTCGTTAATCAATAGTTGGTCAACGTGTATTTAAACGTTGTTTTGTTTAATCTGTCACAGATTCTCGACCCAGAAATGTTTGAGCATCTTCAGCAGAATGGCGACCTGACGCATTTCTACTTCTGTTACAGATGGTTTCTACTGGACTTCAAAAGAGGTATATCATTGTGTTGTTTCAGTTGATTCACCGCACCTAAAGTCGACCTAAAGTCGACTGTACTT
>JAHPZR010030442.1:120000-122500 GCA_019787425.1 Platygyra sinensis | reverse complement strand
CTTGATTACTTCAAATAATTATTTAACAAGCTTAGAGCTCTAAGTTATTGAGAATTTCCCTAGCGGAAGGACGGTTTCTAACTACGACAAAACTGGCAATAATTAATGTACACGATAATTATTTGTCCCTGTACATAGTATAGGAAAAACAAAAACAGGAAAAAGCTTAAAATATTATGTGAGTTATGTGAATATATTATTCAGTTGTGAGTTAAGGGATAACCTGTGGATAGCTCACTTAATTATAATGTATTGGTTGAAGTATTTGAAACGTTGAATTGTGAAGTGGGAACTGTTATTGTCATGTCATTGTATTGGGTGTAAAAATCCTTGAAACTGCTCTTAAGTCTTATCCTAAAACACAATGGACCAATACTCGTGCCAAATTTAATATTTAAACCACAAAAGGGTCAATATTCCGTACATAGTTTATTTTTGTGAGTGTGGCTTTCAGTGACCAGCTCTTCTATTTCCAAGGCCGATTATTGTAGTATTCTGTACTTAGCACTATTAAATCGCCTTCATGTATCGAAAGCCTAATTTAAGTTGAGGTTTTGTGTTTGATTCATTTTACATTTATCGTACAATCCTGGAGAACCAGGTCAATAACAAAGCTAAAATAGCATTTCCTAGCTAGGGTGAACCAACCTCACGACAATATAGCCTGCGCGCCAATTGTTTCACGCGGAAAGGTGACCAACGTCTCGTTTCCGGGTGAAATAACTAATTATAATATACTGGTACCGGAAGCCACAACAGTTTATATGCAAACAATCTATATGTTATTAAGTAAATCACACGTGATAAATTAATCCTACAATGCTTGTTCCTCGCTAGACGGGGATGAGCTGGTACTCGTGAATGAGGAACTTTAGTGAGATTGGAGAGAAGAGAGAACAGTACTTGCTAAACTGAATTATATTAATCAAACTAATGAGTTAGGTTTTGCGCGGATGCGAACGTGTGACTGAGCTGAAAAATAGTTGCCAATAATTTGAACAATTATTAACAATGATTAACTATAACCCTTTGATTTCGTTTATGATTAGAAATTGTTTAATTGACTCCATCTGATTGCGTTTATATGATTAAAACGTTCGTAGCTGTTTAATGAGTCAAAACTAGCTAGACTAGTGAATTTTTACGAGAGTGAGCGACGATATGTGCTTACTACCAGATCAAGAGATTTCTTTATTTATTAAGAGATAATTATAGATACTTAGATCATGCTACTAAACTTTTCAGATTGTTTTTTAATGGTAAAGTCCTGTATTCCCCAAACACGATAAACTAAAAGTGTTGGCAGTCTGGCTTTTTTTCTGTACAGCAACGCAGTTATGACCTAAACGCTGGCAGTCGAAGTGTTTTTTTCTTAAATTCATTTTCTTTTATAGCACGTTCTTGTCCATGTTTAATTTTTCTTATCTCCAAGAGGTATATCTCTTTTTCTTTAAAAAACAAATATGGAGCGATTTACACACGCGTCATTCAGGTTTTGAGGTTTTACACGGCAACCATGTTGCATGGCAGGAACAATAGATACTTTTTCCTGTGGGAAAAATGTTCTTTCTTATGCAAAACGTTTTCATTGTTTCTGCCATGTAACAGGGCTGTCGTGCAAAACCTCTTGGTTAGTTATTGGTCACATGACTGCGTTCTGTTCATGGTTGAACCTAATTGTATCCCTGAGTAGAGTGGAACGTACAGACGTGAATGATATCAATTAAATACCTATAAAAAACAGTCAAACGTTGCGAACTGGTTGGTGATGAAGACCTTATCCCTGATTAGCTGTGCATGACCGTTTTGTTTTTTTAGAAAGGAAGATCTCCTGTTTGTGAACGGAGCAACGATGCCACATCAGTTTCAGGCTGGGTGAGGTGTAAGATTCATTCCGGGCGCTTTGAACAAGTGCGAAACAGGAGCGACTGGTAACGAGCTAGGGTCGTGTGAAGTGCAAAGGAACATTTTCGCCTTCCCGATATCCTTTGCACAGCAATGATCTTGATTGATTAACAAGCAACGAACGGAAACAGGGCTTTAAGCTAATCGTCCTTTTCTCGTGTTTGACAATCAACTGGGCATTGGATCCTGCATGACCTAGGATTATCAAATAATTAGCTTTGATGTTTTTTTTAATTTTTTGTCTGTGATTCCCCATGTTTCAGGCTCCCTTGATGTACATCACGTGGGCACTGTATGCAGTGTTACCATCCTCAAGTGATTGAAAGGCGCCTCTCTGCCCTCCGCTGACTGACATTTCAGGCTGAGGTTTTCCCCCTCAGTCAACTAACAAAACGTGACAAAAATGTCCTAACAACAGTGACAAACATGTCCTAACAACCTTCAACTTAAGTAATTCAAAAGGGGTCTTAGGCTTTAGACAATAATGAAATACTCGATAAGCAACCAACCCAACTCCCATATTACTATGTATTACCGCACTTTTGACTGAGGGAATTCTTAAGCGGCCTTCACACGGCAAACTTAACCGGTTGGC
>JAHPZR010030442.1:57500-115000 GCA_019787425.1 Platygyra sinensis | reverse complement strand
TTGCTCGAGGAAGGGGAGAAATATGTGGGGCCTTTCGCCACTAATCACATTACTTCTCTTTTCTATTTTCACGGCTGTACACTCTGAAGAGAAACAGGACGTGGGAAAGGAAGCTGTAGTGAGAGCTCGCTTAGAGGTTTGCCCCATTTGTAAGCCTATATTTTAATTTACATTATAACTTTTAGCGACACGAACCTATTGGGGTTCGTGAATCTTTTTCTCGTCAAGCATACTCATCAAATTGGTATTAGGACGAGATTTTTCTGCTTCTAACTTGTATAACGGATAACATGTATTGAACATCACTTGCAAGTCTTCATCGTGATTTTGCATGCCTGGTAAGAACTGGTAAGAAGCAGCTTGAACCTGCATTTAACAATACGCATGATCATGATCAAAGCGACTGAAATGAGGAAATTCTTGTGCCTCTCGAGTGCAGTTTCATTCGTCTGCTATTTATCTTTTTTCTCTTCTTTAAAATGAGGACACGTAAGCGATAAACGATACTGGCATTCATTTTTCTTTGTTCAAATCTGTTTTCAAAACAAGCTTTTCATTACCATGATTTGTAACAACAGCTCATGCCTTTTTTTACAATTTTACACTATTTTTGCAACCACGAACATTACCAGTGAAAATAAAGTGTTTTTTGGTAGAATTATCGCCTCTTTTGTCATCCAAAGACAACAAAGAAATGAATAAGAAGCACATGTGTACCCTCAGCAACAGACATTTTTGTGATTCTGTTTTGTTTCTGTGTTTTTGAATAATTAATCAGAAAGTTTTGATCAGTTAGACATGTCACACTAAACGCACTCTGATTGGCTGTTAAGCTGTTTTTGTTAACAAGGTCATTTATCAGGAGGATGACAGATTATTAGTATAAATTTTCAAAGAAATACAGGTAATAAATGGTCACCTTGTATAGCGTGATACAAAGTTGAGACTTTCTATGGTGCCAGAAGATTTCAATTTCGTCATCCATTTTTGAAAATTATTTTAAAATAATTTTATTGTTGAACCACCTTGAGAAGGTCTCTAAGCGGCTCAATACTGACTTCAAAAATCCCCAAGAGTCTTCTAGACAGTGATTGATGTGAATAATTCACAGTCTGTTGCAAACTGGCTACTTTGAGAAAACAAAAAAGGGAAAATTTAAGCTTTGCCAATATGATTCAACTTGCTTGTCCTGGATTTGATTAAAATGAATCATCACTGGAGTTAAAAATATTGGTCAAAGGAAGTGAATATATCAATTTGGCAAGAGTGACTTTTCATTTGCAAATAATTTTTTTAAAATATAAATTTTGCATACTGGCAAAACAACGTGCAATGTGAAATTTGAAACTTTCAATTAATGTCAGTGATGATTTGTTTGGTTGATTCTCACCCTAAATGATAATCCTAAGTAGGTTATTTTTTATGGTATTTCCTTGCTTCTACATGTATTTTGGGTAAGGAAGGCATGACACCCGACCCTCTAAGATGAGGGGACTGGTGACCCCTAAGATGAGGAGGCTGGCCGTCCCTAAGATGAAGGGACTGATGGCCTCTAAGATGAGGAGTCTGGCAGTCCCTAAGATGAGAGGACTGGTGGCCCTTAAGATGAGGAGCCTGGCAGTTCCTCAGATGAGGGGACTGATGGTCTCTAAGGTGAGGGGACTTGTGGCCCCCTCAGGGTCTGAAATTACACTTTCCTGGTTTGCCAGTGCCACTAAAACATTTGCACTGGTGACCAGATTTTTATAACTGGTTGCCAGCAGGCGATTACATGTAACTAATGGTTCAGGGGACTGAAACGAGAAGTGCTGCACTGTTATGGCCTGGTACAAGCAACATGGCGATTCATCGATTGTCTTGACAGAAGGCGTGCAAAAGCAAAGATCGTTTTGAATATAGCATAAAGAACCAAACAGCAGTTTTTCAGTTGGGCACAAGAGAAGGTATAAAGTTGACTTGAAAAATTTGGCAGTCACATTAAACTGTGTATATGACTGGTATTCAATTCGTTCGGTGTGGTTTTTCAGTGGAAGATGTATAAATAATCAGCGTCTTTGTATTTAATCTTTTACTTAGGAGAAAAATTGTCATTGCGGCTCCAAATGCGCTCTCTTCGTTCTAATTCTTAAAAGAACAATTGGCAACCAGAGTTTTCCATCTTTTTGTGTTTCGGTGCGAAGGAAGAATTTTATTAATGCTTTTAGGCGACCACATTTTTGCATATGGCGACTGAAAAAAAAAATTAAGCCGTTGGTTGGTGCCTGCCTAAAAAAGTTAATTTCGGACCCTGCCCCTAAGATGAGGAGTGTGGCAGTCCCTAAGAAGAGGGGAAAGCTGACCCTTAAGATGAGGAGTGTGGCAGCCCCTAAGATGCAGGGACTGGTGACCCCTAAGATGAGGAACCTGGCAGTCCCTAAGATGAGGGGACTGGTGGCCCCTAAGATGAGGAGCTTGGCAGCCCCTAAGATGAGGGGACTGGTGACCCTTAAGATGAGGAGTGTGGCAGCCCCTAAGATGAGGGGACTGGTGGCCCCTAAGATGAGGAACCTGGCAGCCCCTAAGATGAGGGACTGGTGGCCCCTAAGATGAGGAGTGTGGCAGCCCCTAAGATGAGGGGACTGGTGACCTTTAAGATGAGGAGTGTGGCAGTCCCTAAGATGAGAGGACTGGTGACCCCTAAGATGAGGAACCTGGCAGCCCCTAAGATGAGGGACTGGTGGCCCCTAAGATGAGGAGTGTGGCAGCCCCTAAGATGAGGGGACTGGTGACCCTTAAGATGAAGAGTGTGCCAGTCCCCTAAGACGAGGGGACTGGTGACCCTTAAGATGAGGAGTGTGGCAGTCCCTAAGATGAGGGGACTGGTGACCCCTAAGATGAGGAGTGTGGCAGCCCCTAAGATGAGGGGACTGGTGGCCCCCAAGATGAGGACCCTATTGATCCCTAAGATGAGGTAACTGGTGACCCCTGAGATGAGGAGCCTGGCAGCCACTAAGATGAGGGAAATGGTGGCCCTTAAGATGAGGAGTGTGGCAGCCCCTAAGATGAGGGGACTGGTGACCCTTAAGATGAAGAGTGTGGCAGCCCCTAAGATGAGGGGACTGGTGACCCTTAAGATGAGGAGTGTGGCAGTCCCTAAGATGAGGGGACTGGTGACCCCTAAGATGAGGAACCTGGCAGCCCCTAAGATGAGGGGACTGGTGGCTCCCAAGATGAGGAGCCTGGCAGCCCCTAAGATGAGGGGACTGGTGACCCTTAAGATGAGGAGTGTGGCAGCCCCTAAGATGAGGGGACTGGTGACCCCTAAGATGAAGAACCTGGCAGCCCCTAAGATGAGGGGACTGATGGCCCCTAAGATGAGGAGCCTGGCAGCCCCTAAGATGAGGGGACTGGTGACCCCTAAGATGAGGAGTGTGGCAGCCCCTAAGATGAGGGGACTGGTGGCCCCCAAGATGAGGACCCTATTGGTCCCTAAGATGAGGTAACTGGTGACCCCTGAGATGAGGGGACTGGTGGCCCCCAAGATGAGGACCCTGGCAGTCCCTAAGATGAGGGGACTGGTGACCCCTAAGATGAGGAGCCTGGCAGCCCCTAAGACGAAGGGATTAGTGGCCCCAAAGATGAGTAGCCTGGCAGCCCCTAAGATAAGGAGCTTGGCAGCCCTAACTTGTCACAACTGCCTACTCTTCCAGCTGCAGATGCCCACTTGAGAACATTTGAAATCCCTGACTAAAAAGCACTACTAAATCACCATTGGTTAGCCTAATTAATGCATATGGTTAGAGCACTCTGGGTTGGAGTATTCTGTCATTGCACAGGTCCCCCTCTCTACCCAAGAGTATAAATAAAATGCTTCTTAGCAGCTTGCGTAGGAAATTCTGGTGGAAAGTAGCAATAGTAAATGCAGTTACTTTGTACCAGGATCAAAAACCAGGAACTGGCTATGAGCTGCTGCTGCATACTGTCCTGACATGTGGCCTGCTACGTACTTCATTCCCAAGGCAGAGGGGCATGTCCAAAACTAAGTTCAATTAAGTGTTAAATGTGGCTCCTAACATCAATGCTAGTTAATTTATGCTTGAGTTTTGATTGTTTTTTGTCAGACTTGTGGTGGATGACGTTTAAATTCTCTTCCAGAGGTAAATATTGTAGCACTTGTACTGTTGTCTTATTTTGTTAATATAAAATATTGTTTTCTTTGCAATCATGATGCCATGGGTTCCTCGAGAGAACTTCAAACTTGTACGATTCAAATTAACAGAAGAGTTCACTTGCAACAGATCAACCTTAAAGTTGTTACCTTCTAATTTTTATAGGCATTCTACATTATTTCAACAGGTGAAGGCTTTCATTAGAGAGCTACTGCCTCACTAGTATCCTTGCATTCATGTCCAATCATTATTATCGATTATCAATAGGTAGGTACAATGTAAAGTTTGATACTGCAACTAGGAATACTTCTACTGCCCCTGGATGGGATGGTAGTCTATTGCAGAATTACCCCCACCATTAAATTCGTCAGTACCAATTTATACACCTAGGTGGAGAGAGGTACTGTGAGAGTTAAGTGTCTTGCCCAAGAATACAACACGTTGTCCCCGGCCAGGGCTTGAGACCACTCGCTCCAGAGTCTAGGGCAGCCATAAGGCCAAAACACCTCCCATGCATCTATTATCAATGCATGGAGGTTTACTCTCCTAGTAGAACCTTTAGCCATTTTGAAGTGTCATGGTTATTTATTGGCAACAATATGACTTGTAATAGTTACCATTTTTCAATCTGATAATTTTCCATGTTCCCATATAACGCTATATACATTCAAATATAGATGTGAAACAATTTTAGATATGCATTACAAGACTTGATTTTTGCATGCTCCTAGAGAGAACAACTCAACCCCCCAGACTTACTGGTGTTAATAAAAGTTTTTTCTCATCAATTTTACTAAAATTAATTTAGACTGTGTAAAAGAGTAATATTATTTTCTCAGTCCAGAACATCTTTTCAATATGCTTCTTAACTGCAATAGCCATGATGTAAAAATCAGGTACATTCCAGGTAAAGACCCAACCATGGTGTTCTTAAATGCTGACAACAAAGTGGTGCTGGTGAGTAATCACACAACTGCTTGATCATGAAGTCCTTCAACTTTACATTTTACCTCCTCTTCATGTTTTGTATTCCAATTTTGTTATTGACACTGTTAAACTCGGGTACAGAGGTTGATGTGAAATTACTCCAGGGAAATGGGACAAGTCACTTATATTGTATCTAGATGTTTAAATAGTAATGAAGGCCAAAATGAGCATTTCAATGAATGAGTTTAAATTGTGTCAAGGCATAGATGCAAGCTTTAGATACTGATATGAAGTATACAACTGTATATGAAATATTTCACAAATGCTAGATGAAAGTGATGAATGATCATTGCAGTAAATTTTCCAATTTAAGCAATTGAAAAGAAGAACCACAGACTGAAAAAAATCAGGGCATCAAAAGGATTTGACCTGTCACCTTCGTGAATACCTGTGCGATGATCTACCAAACTGAGCTATGAAGCCACAGACTGGGGGCGAGGTCAATTTATTATTTGAGGTCACATCTTCTTGTAAGGAGTGAAATGTTGTGAACTTTATATGAAATAGTTCCCATTTGAACTGTGGATGTAGACGAAAATGAAGAATGATCATGGTTATGTAGTAAATTTTCCAATTTTAACAATTGGAAAGAAGAAGCCTGAAAAAAAATCAGGGCTTCAATGGGATTTGAACCTGTGACCTCCGCGAATACCAGTGCGATGCTCTACCAACTGAGCTATGAAGCCACACATTAATAGGGAGGTCAATTTATTGAGTTCATATCTTCCTGTGAGGAGTGAAAAGAAGTGAAGTATATATGAAAATAATAATTCATATTCGAACTGAAGATATGAAGTCAATAAATTGGCCTCGCTCTCAATGTGTGGCTTCATAGCTCAGTTGATAGAGCATCACACTGGTATAATTTTTTTACGGACACTGTATGAGAGTATGTCACTTGGGTCTGCATTAACCTTTTGTGAGCTTTTTTGTCTCGACAAATGAAACTAGCGCTGATAAGCAAGTTTCTGAATTATTAGGTGACTGTAGGGCAGACTTTCAGAGTACAATAAAAGAAAATTTTCCTTCTGCACCTGCAACTTGTAATGGGCTCCAGACATTTTGTGGGGAATGTTGGTGTGACTTGTACCATTTCCTCAGAAGTCCTTGTAACCTGTTCTTGGTCCATTGATCTTTACCTTAATTTGCCTTTTTTTTTCTCCTCACAGGAAGAGGATGTTTCAGAGAAGAAAAGGGAGGAAATATCCCAGCTTCTGGAAACCCATGGCATGTTGAAATCAGCAGAAGCCAGGAGTGAAGTCCCCGAGGAGCCATTTGAGGAAGAACCAGAGGAGCCTGATGAACCTTGGGATGAGGAGGAGGATAGGGAGGAAGATGGGTTTGAAGATGGGCCTGAAGGGCCAGAAACAGAGGAAGAAGATGATGATGATGATGCTACTGAGCATACTGAACTTTAGATTCACACAATATCAAAACAAAATAAAATTTTGCACAATTATTTCAATAAGATAAGCATCAAAGGGGATTTTATTGTAATGTACAGTTCCAGAGAATATCCAGACCCACCCCAATCAAGGTTAACAGAAATTACAAAGGGAAGGGGGACCTTAAAAAATGAAACTTTATAAAGGAAACTATGAAGCTAAAGTGGAATTTTCCAGTGGTGGAGGATTAAAACTAAAACCTTCCTTGGGAAAGGGATGGTTATTTTCTGAAACAACATAAGAGTGCAGTAGTCATATTTAGAGCTGTTGTCAATTGAGTGTTGTTAAGCCAACACAAAAGTAATCATTCTGACCAAGAGACAAGTCAGACAATCCCATGAACCAATCAAATGCCAAGCAAATTTATGCAGCTGATGGGAACTGCTTCAAAGTGTGTGCAAATGAGTCATGATTGGTTTTGACTTACTTTTGACTGGATTACATGTTGCAGTGAATCACTTTCACTACAAAACCCAAACCAATGCAAATCATTTTCAACACTGACTTGAAAACTGCTCTTTTGTTTATAAATTGATAATATATTATTGGTAGTTGGTAGGTAGCTTTAACTTTACAGACAGTCACACAACGTTAACACTTTTTTAATAGCTGTTGCAGGTGTTTGTATTGAGCTTTCAAGTGAACTCTGATCTTAGAGATGTTCAAGAGACCATGATGCAGCTGTGGATAAATTTTGAATTTCACTTCTGTTGAGAAACCCTCTTGCCACTTTACAAGGATCGGTTCTGTCATGGAAGTTATATCAAGTGTATTGTAACCGGGATATTAAAGTGTTCAAAAATTTGGAAAACTTGAACGTTGTGTTGTTTTATTTTCAAAGGTTTTTTTCCACTTTGTTACTTAGTAGACGGATAAGACATAATAAATCTCTAGCATGGGGTGGATACAGGATTTTGGTGAAGGGGGTTTGGGATATGGACCACCAAAAATGGAACCCTGTATGTGGGGGGCAGAGGAGAGAGCCCAGAGGCAAAAATTGAGGTCTTCTGAAATGGGATTTTGGCCATTCAGAAAGCAATTAGTCAGCATGTCATAAAAGACTGTTTCATTCCATCAAGGACTGGATGCATTTATAGATGCTTTTACTAGTTGCATGACAGAAGCTGGTTTTATTCAAGGGTTTGACCAAACCCCTTGAACCTTCCCTGATCCCCTCAACTAACCTTACACTTGTTCAAAATGCTTTCTTTTGCTTGATGGGGATGGTGGGGATGAAGTATCACAAGTCTGTAATCATGCTATAATGGCGAACTCGTGAATTGGAGCCTAATAGGCCTCTTGCACTAAGAGGTCACGTGACCAATGCCTCCCTTAAACAGCAAGTTGTAATCTTGCTGATGCCAAAAATTGACAGAACACATAAAAATTACCTTACACCCGAAATTTGAGAGGAAATGCATTTAAGGGAGATATTTTATGGCACTTTGATTTTTCAACAAATTAGTATGATTTGTATTGGCCGCCATGTTGGAGGGCATACTCTTATTATAATAATAATAATAATAATAATAATAATAATAATAATAATAATAATAATAATAATAAGTAATAGTAATTGGACCGAGTAGAGTACAATTCAGGGAGTAATCGAGCGAGTAATTTCAAAATTGGATGAGCGCGAAGCGCGAGGCCGATTTGACATTACGAGCACGATTAGTCCCTGAATTGTACGACACGAGGTCCAATAGACCTTTTTCGCTTGTACATTTTGTTTTCCCAATACAGATCATGTGATGATACTCAGGAGATTTGATCCTTTGTCTTGTTCATTAAAAAAGAGTACATGCAGACATATTCATGCTTGCATGTACCCTTTTTAATGAACAAAACAAAAGATCAAATCTCCTGAGTATCATCACATGATCTGTATTGGGAAAACAAAATGTACAAGCGAAAAAGGTCTATTACTAATTAATTGTATCTATAACAAATTTCGGGGAAAAAAATGTCTTCTGAGAACTTTTGAGCGAAAACGTCTGTAGCGCTTTTCCTAAGTTTTGAAAACTGTAGAAAACATTGCTAAGGAAGCCATTGAAGCGCGCGTAATTGGCGTGAAAATCACGTGGGTATCCAATTACAGGTGTCCGATTACGAAAAGTTCAAATCGGACAGCTGTAATTGGACACCCACGTGATCGGGCGCCGATTACGTGACAAATAGACGTGCGGAGAACCAATCACGATCGAGAATTTTGTTATAGATACGATTATAATAATAATAATAATAATAATAATAATAATAATAATAATAATAATAATAATAATAATAATAATAATAATAAACTTTAATAAATACTCCCAAAAGGGTTTTTCAGTACCTATTTACAAATAAAAATGCAAATGCAAGCTACATCCAACAAGCCGATATTGTTAAATTCTTGCCCTCCAACATGGCGGCCAAAACTACTTTTTGTTTGTATCTTGTTAAATGTTTGATAGTTACATTCAGATGTGCTATAAACGTTACCACATCATCTTTTCAACATTTTCCTTGAAGTTTAAGTGCAAAATTAGTATCAGAAAACGGTAATTCATAATTTTAAAAATCAAGTTTTGGTCACGTGACCAGCTACGGACTTTCTCATTTTATTAAAGCAAATGGTGCGGGTTTGAAAAACCAAATCACTATTATTTTGTTTAAGAGATAACCCACTGATAGTGTTTCGAAGGCAAAATTATGTAACTTTCATTTTCATAAAAACGATGTCATATGACCTCTTAGTGCAAGTGGCCTATACATAGCAGGAGAAGCGAAATCTTTCCTTGAGATGTCAATCTTAAAAAATTATTTGTGATCCTTTGAGTTTGCAGGGTGGGGGGTTAGGGGTGGTGGTGGCTCCTCAAATTTAGTAGTTCTGTTATGTTTTTTCTAGACTTTTTTGTCATTTATGCAAGGGGTTTATTGGCGGGAGAGTTTGTTATCAGAACAGAACGAATTTTTGCATTTCCATGTCCTAGATGTATCACAGAAGACCGAAAATTATTTATAAAAAAGATAGCGATATGAAACTCACCCGAGTTCCTGGAGTTCTACAGAGCTGGGTTGTGCCTTATAAGAAGTACAACCCGAGAAACACTGTATCAAAACAGACAGACAGAGATCTTTTGTTTTTTCCCGGAATGTCTCGATCTCGGACCCGAGAAACAGTCCCAGGCCGAAAATGTCCATAAAAAGGGCCGCAGCATTTTAATTGGTCATCAGATGAACTTCTCACATCTTTGACAGGTCGACTGACAGGTCGTGACCCAAGCAAGGCCAAGCCAAAATATTCAACACGTTGGTGCGACACGTTTGCTTTCCTGGCGGTGGTAAAGATGAGTTGCTACAATTGTCATCAGAATGGAGCGAGACGATGCACAAGATGTTTGCACGTTACCTATTGTTCTAGGGAATGCCAGACTCAGCACTGGAGCAGACACCGGGAGAACTGTATTCCCAGCCAATTCTCACTGAGCGCTCTGTTCGACGCCTGCCGTATGGACGTGTTCCCAATTCCTTGTGTGAAATGCGACTATGGGTTTGACAATATGCAGTTATTCCATGGAGATGTGATGACCCCCGAAGGTTTATCGGCGGAAACCATATTGCTGGGCCTTTATCAAGTCATCTGGAAGGACATTGGAAATGATGAATACGATGGCGGCTCCCACTACCCAGTGTTGAATTCAATTGGAGCATCAAAGAGGATGATTCTGGAAGCATACGAAAGGAATGCTTTGGATGAGTTCCTTCACAAATACATCAACAGTGTTTTGGCTCGGGTTGGAGAGCGCGGTACTTCCCATTATTGCATTGCTTGGCTGCAGAACAAACTGGTCATTGGTCCCACGCGACTGTTACTGAGTGACGAAGTTGGCCTTACGGGCGCGCAAATAAAAAGAATGAGAAATGAAATCCATCAGAGGTACTACGGCTTCGTCAATTGAGTCTCCAAACATTGTCTTGCAAACTAAATAACATTGAACTGTTCCTGTTTTGTTTTTCAAGCAAGGTTATACCTGCAGACTGCATTTTGTCAGATTTTGTGCATCGGGGCATCTCTCCCTGGGGATTCAACCCCAGGCCGTCTAAACCGGATAACTTTCCCATCGGGTGGAAATTATCCCTAGGTTTATATTCCCCTAAATTTATGTTTGAATGTTCCCCTTTCTCTCCTCTTTTCTCAAAGTTCAAACCGGGCATGACAGAAGAACTACATGCAGCAGTATTTTCACAGTGCTACAAACAAAAGTAACAACTTACAAGCTTACATGTTGATGTGATAGGGTTTTGATAAGAAACTGTTGGGTAGGCTGCAGTGATTGAAAGGTGTTCTTTTTTAGGTGTTGTTTTATAGGTTAAAATCATGTCTTGAGAATTTTGTGTTTTGGATGAGTGAGGTGTTCAGGGAAGGGAGAGGAGTATTTATCCCTTCAGGCTGTCTCTTTACAGGGTGCCCCCTCCATGTTTTACCTCTAGGATCTATTATATTCAACCTTTTGATCTACTCGTTGCTTTGAATGGTACTTCAATTTGCAGTTGAAGTCATATAAAGTCTTAATAAATATTCAAAATTATTTTTTCCATTGCAAATTAGAGATTTTGTGCTTCTAAACTTCACTAAGCTTGAAAGAATTTCTCATAATGTGTTTTGAACGAAAAACCCCTTGATCCAAGTGATGAATCTGTACTCTTGGATTGGTCTGGTTTGATTAAGTCTTTTGCAAGTATTTTAAATATTTTCATGGAAGCATCATTGTCAAGTTTGATTTGTGTTTATTGTTTCCCTTTACTAAGGCTTTGAGTTTCTAAACTCTAAGTTTAACTGTTGCTATTTTGTGTTACATTTCACTATTCATAGATGAGTAAAGTTGCAGTTTTAAACATGTATTAACTACTAAAAACAGCACACCTCATTCCCAGGTGTCATCGTCCCGCCCTATTTTCTCATTCCTGTATGGTGGGAAGATGAGAGACCCGGTGATTGAGGTTGCAAAAGACCAACAACACCATTCAATGTAAAGGTACTATTATGTGCATTTATTTATTTGAGTTATTAAAAAAGAAAAAAAATTGAAATTTTGAACTGAGACTGTCTCCATAATTTATTTTTAACACATTGAAATGCCTGTCATTCCATGTCATATGGTACCGTGCCCAGTGTCAACCTCTCACACCAAACATGACTCGTGTTAATTTATTAACTGACAAAAATACATATACAATACATAAACTTTTCATTTATAACATATTTTTTAGATGCAAGTAAGAGGTAATTAAAAATTAACTTACTCTGCAAAGTACTTACTTTTCAAACACTTTTTATACAGGTGAAAAATTGAATATAAATATTTTATAAAATAATTTACTTTCTTGAAGCCAGATGATAAATGGTCAAACTAAAGAATTTTTTTAAACTACAAACCATGGAACCTTCTGAAACTTGGCCCCCTCATATCTGATTTTGTGAAAAATGGTTACATAATTTTTATTGAAATGACAGTTTAACTCCAACTCTCAGCTCAATCAAAATCTCAAGATTTTACATCACGCAGAATCTTGTATGACTTAATTACAGTACATTACTTAAAAATGTGTTTAAGTCAAAATGGACTGGTTATGCCAAACACATTGAACTAAGCTTTGCCTAGAATACTGAAGGCTCCATTTTGTTCTTGTTAAATACCCTTAAACATACCATAAGTGGTGTGAAAAAAAAGTCAGTGGCTTACAGACCCTTTCGATGATTACAATGTTGTGTTCCTATTTACATTCATGACTCGTATACAGGAATGGGTGTGCAGCTCGAACTGTGAGCCTGAGTGTTTAATGCCGTCTGAGTATTGTTACTCAAATAAATAAGACATTAGCTACAACAATGTACCAGTCAAATCGAAGCTTGAACATCCCCCCCAGGCAACCCCCTGGGCATTTGAATTTTTGGAAAATTTTTGTTCAAATCCCCCCCCCCCCCCCCCTCACAGCCAAAAAGCTGTACAAATGCCTCACCCCCGGGAAAATTACCAGATTACTGTTTTAACTTTTCAGTAACTTCTATTATGCTTTGGAAGCTGTGCATGTTAACATGGTTTATCAGACCACACATATTTATATATTATAGATATAAATCGTTCATAAACACCTTCAAATACAGAACACGGCTTGTGTAGGCCTTTGGTTTTCAACCAATCCGCCACAAATACGCAATCTTTTCCTTTGAATTCATCAAAGTTTGACTCCACCATGATTTATTGACCCCGTTGAATCAGCGTGACTTGTAACATGAAATCGAGGCTAGCGATCAAATTCCCCACCCCCTATAAATGGTGATCAAATGCCCTCCCTCCCGGGCAGGAAGAGGCGTCAAATGCCTGGGGTATGTCCCGGGGGGGGGGGGATGTTTAAGCTTTGATTTGACTGGTATATAACACCTGTAAGTAAATACCACTCAGGCCATAAAGCTTGTGCAACCGCCTGATACAAAAACCCAAAAACCCAGTGGGAAAAATGGGAACATATTCCCCAACCAAATGCAGGTGCACTAACCTCTGGGGGCTAGAGGTGATGTAAGATTACCAGACATACAAAATGAAATGAACTTTTAAATTCAAATTTGAAAGTTTGAGAGCTGAGATGAATACATCACAACCTGTCAAACCTTATATATGGTTACAACAATAGAATAACTTAATGCCATAGCGGCATGTGAGCATTTCATGCCAAGAGGAAATATTTACATTCTTTGTCGCTGTCACTTACAGTTTAGCTCTGCAGAATGCAAATACATTTATACTACTGAGAATATAGATAAATGGTATATCTCAATTATCATCCAACTGCTGCTCTTCATGATCTTGAAGACATTCATCCAAGAAATCTATCACAGTCTGTGAAAATTCCTTTGGTTTCTCTGCATGAGGCCAGTGCCCACTGTCTGGTATAAATTTAATGTCAGCTCTGGGAAAATGTTTATGAATTTCAGGAAAATCCTCTAACCTTTAAAGAAAGATATTAAAATATTAAAATATTATTGGGATGATGTAATGGCAACACAGAGCTTGTTTTGTACCAAAGTGGCAAACCTTTATGCAAGAAACCACTTGCATAATTTTTGCCATACTTTGGTGAAAAAATGGAGGGGCATTTAATCCCAGGGGGGGGGGGGGGGGTTACTCCTGAGAATTTTGGATAGCCCGGGTGTGTTGCGAAGGTTCTTGAACCCTTACCCTATTTAAGGACAAAGAAAGCGAAAACTGATACCCTGTTTAAGGCTCAAACATTCGTTTAGGTGGGCATTTTCACACTCCAGTATTAGATAATACAATTTAGCTGCCCTATTTAAGGACGACACCAGGAACACAGCAACAAAAGGGTAAAAAAAGATACCCTATTTAGGGACCGAGAACCTCAAAACCATACCCTATTCCTAGGCACGTACCTATATATAGCCCATATAGGGAGTACCCCGCCCCCATCCTGGCATTTAATTAATACATGTACTTGCTTCATCATGAAGTAATTGCAGCCTGTGAGCAGTTAGACCCCTGAGCAGGCATAAATTTGGTTCATACATTCCTCCTCAAAGGAAAATCTACACACTCAGAAGGAAGTGAACAGGCCTCCAAGCTTATATTTGATTACATGTATGCATTGACGAGACTCCAAGGATGAAAACTGTGTCAAACATTTAACAAAGTTATACATTTTGGCATGTCAGACACTCACATGCAGCCCCCATGAACATCAGGTAAAGGAACATGACTCGTGTTGCCTTTAATTTGTAAGACGGACATATCAGAACACATGAACAAAAGACTGATGTCTTGTTATTCTGGACATATCAGAGTCGACCTATATAACTATTAACATTTTCATCCTTAATCTAAGTTTACATCGGCATTCTCTGCTCTAGCTTGGTGCTTTATGCTGCAGAACTGCAGAATCTCAGATGTAAGTACCGACCCCTGAGAGGAACAATACATTTAGCAACCGAATTCTCAAAAGCAATGGTTCTATAAGAGCAAACCACCTAAAAGTAGAGACCTCTCCCAGCATATGTCAAGAATATTAAATCAACTTAAAGGGAATAGTTCATTTAGGTCTATTAAATTATTTGGTGAAAGAAATAGGGATAAAAAATGCAATTTGCTTACCACTACCAGGGATAAGTGATACATTAAAACAACATTTAAGTGACAAGTGTGCACTGTCAACTACTTCACCGGGGAGGAATGCATGAGCCAAACAAATGTCTACTCACAGGTCTAACTAACTAGTACTCAGTTGCAAAAAGGACTGAAGGTATCTGTGAGTGGAAAGAAGTGACCACTTAACAGTACTAGTTGTGATCTGAGGTGTTCTCAAAACCTGGGGGGTGGGGGGGGGTCTCAAAAGTCAAACATGAATCCATTCTTTTCTTCAGGACCTTACAGATAATTCCTGGGCAACACTCACTGGATGTAGTCTGATTTAGCTCCACCAACAAAAAGTGTCTTTCCATTAAATTCTTGGTGTGGAAAATCTGTTGGAAAGCCTGACACTTCTGAAAGGTTGTTTTCTAGAGCTTCCAGATTAATTCTCCACTTAAATCCAACTTCTGTTTTAACAAGGTTTGTCAAGAAGAATGACCTTAAAAATGCATTCTGTATGAGACAAGATTAAAACATAAAGTGAATCATAACAAGAGGGAAAGGGTACACCTTCTGCTTACAGATGTTGTAGGCAAGCTATTAAAAACAGAATTTATATTAGATGGGGACATGGGGGGGGGGGGGGGGGTTCTGAACACCGCAACACCGCAAAAAAAAATTAACGAACACCGTATCACCGCAAGAAAAGTCAACGAAACACCGTCACCGCAAGTCCGCAACACGTATTTTTAGCGCCATGATCATCGGCGTTCATCTACACTTAAAATAATACTTTTATACCTCAACAATTTTCCAAAAATAAACACATCACAACGCTTTCATTGCCCACACATCGATACTGCTGATGCCTGTATTAAATCATTTAGTTTTCTTGTTCTTGAGAAGAAACCTTGGCGGCGGAAGGAAGCGGATGAAGGAAAAGAGACGAGGCCTTCACCCCAGATCCCTCTCTTCTTTTAATTAGCTCACTTTCTCCGGCCTGCCGACGCGACTTCTCAATATATTTTGTGGCCGGTAGTTTTCGCCACCTTTTCTTTTGTTCATACAAAAAAGTTCCACAGTCAATAATACGTTACATTAGGCCTTGGCGTTTGCAAAATTTCCAGGATTGTTTCTGTCCTCGCTCCTCCAAGTGTCTACCGCACCATGAGCTCACAGATTAACGAAGTCTACATGCTAAATTTAGGCCAAATTTAGGTTTGGAAAAGGTCAAACAAGAAACCCCAGCACCGCGAGTAATTTCATTTCACCGAACACCGCAGCGTAAAAAACACAAACATCGCACACCGTAGGGTTTGAGATCACCGCAACACCGCAAGTTGAGATTTTATTCACCGCATCACCGCATTAAAAAAACACCAACACCGCAACACCGCAAATTCCCATGTCCCCCTCTATATTAGGATCAAAATTATTTCAGAGTAACAACTATTGTTTTGCAGGTTTTGCTGACTTACTGTGCACAAGGCTTAATAAATCTGGAACAAAGAAAGCAATTCAAGTTGTTCAAGTTATTTTGAACCAAAATGTCTCAAGGTGGGGCATGCAGCTGATGATGTTGATTAAAACTCTATTGAGGCTCCACTGAAAACAAATTATCACTGATACTCATGTCTCTCATCACTTTCATGTATCGATGTCACCTAAGCAGACAGTTTGTTGATGCAAACAGGTAAAGTGCTTTTAACAGGTCCTAATTACCTAATTAGAAGGGAAACTGAAAGATGTCAAAATAGGTACCCATTAATACATGTACACTGAATGCCTTGACACAGCACTTCTGGTGTGAAAAAATTGAATATTGTGTGACATTTTTTGGGGAAAAATGGGGAAAAATGTTTCGGGGAATGTTTTGGGGAAAAACGTTTCATGGTGAAATTTGAATAGCACTTTTTCGGCCAATTATGCATTATTAGCTGTTGGTCAGTTCTTACCAACACCATTATGTAATCATGTATCACTAGAATATTTACTTACAGGTACAACATCCACCAGCATCTTTTCGGCATCTCGTTTGTCCCTGATAAGACTTAAATTCATTCCCCGCTTTGCTGCTAAATAACTGGGGATATCTTTATCCACACCAATTTTGGTAGGAGACATGTCAACAACTATGAGGCTGTCCACAAATTCAGGATGACAAAGAGTAAATGTCATAGCCGTTTTTCCACCCATACTATGACCTATTAGCACTGCTCTGGGGAGCTCCAGTTGTTGGAACAAATTCCATACATCAACAGCTTGAACAAAATAGTTCATTTCTGGACTGTGTGCACTTTCTCCATGATTTCTTGCATCAACCGTTACTATCTATAATGAAGGAAGAATGCAACAGGTTACAGGACTATAGCCTGAAAAGTGCAAGCTCATAGGACATTCATTTCCCCTTGAGGTCACCAATCTTTTGATAACTGGACAAGAAGCCACTCATTCTCCAAGTATGATTGACACATGCACATGTACATACAGGTTTGACTGGAACTACACCATGCTGATGGAGTTATAACAAACCGTCGCTAAGAAGTGTCAACAGACCCAACCCTAATCTCAGTCGTAAGACATTTCAAGTTAAAATGCCTAAAATTTCCACAGAAAAAATTGTGATGGTTACCTGCCTGCCAGTTTCCTTATGGAACAGCTTGGCCAATGTTCTCCAGTTTTGTTTGGATCCAAATAGGCCATGTAAAATTACCAGAGGAGGAAGCTTTTCCCCATCAGTGGTTGCATCAATGGTTTCATAAGCTAGCCTTACTGCTGAACTACAGTAGAAAAGAAATGGACAGTCAATAACCTCATTGCCAAGGTGATGACACATGTATGTTTACTTCCATGGGTTACTTGATAGTTAACCAGACGCTGAGGTCAGTACCTGTGAAATCTGGTATCTGAGCGAATGTATGTTAAATTTCTTATGGGATGTTAAGTTTATCACAATTTGCCTTGGACCCAAGTTTTACCTGACTAGTGTACTTAGTTAATAATCAACATCAAGAATTACTTTCAACAAAAGCAACCAAATAAACTGTAACTGCTGAATAAGGCTTCGTTATCAAAGCTTTCAACCTGTGAGTACTACAAAAAGAATAAAATTGCCCAAGGACCTCCAATGGAACCTGAGATTCACTGAGAACATACCGAGGCAAAGCAAATTGTGAAAATCAAGGGCATTTGCCGTAAAAATGTCAATTCCAACCTACAAATTGCCAAAACCTCAACAGGGCTGCATGAAATCGATCTTCCACTTTCTAACTTAAGATCAGAAGAGAAATCTGAGCCCCATCTCTAAGTTTCAGTGAGACCCTTCCGTTTTCAGCCCTCAAAACCTTCCTGTTGAAACAAACTTCCTTCCGTACCTTCCATACATGGTACTGTATGGTAAACGTTTTTGGCATCTTAGCATGTGGCCGTTTTTAAGACAAATGCATTGCTCATGGACAAGTTGAAACAGCCTGTTGAGTCGCAAAAGCCTCATTTTGCAGTTTCAAATAAAAAAAAACACATCATTGCAAGGCGTTCCACTCTGCTGGCCAGGTTACGTAGTCAATCAAATGCTGGGAAACCAAGCCTTTTTTAGCTGCCGTCAGAAAACTGGTTACAGCTAAGCCCCACCTCGAAATACCACGTGATCAAAACTTCATGAACTTCTCACATAAGCTTACTTCCTGTGGCAGCAAAGGCGAAATATTCCTTGTTCTATTTAGGTTTTTATAGATATTTTAAATGAGTATTGCGGAATGGCTGCGAGGGATTATGATCATTTATTCAAGCTCCTAATCATTGGAGACAGTGGTGAGTACTAGTTTTGTGGCAGCCTCATGATGAACCGGTAAAATCTGACATCGCTAAAGTCGAATGATGCCTAGTTTGTCGTGAAAACTCATTGGCGCCCAAACAAACTATTCCATTGTAAAATCTTGTGGCAATATATTAGTGTTTCGGACACACATAATTCGCTTCTCTGTAGCCTGGCCATTGTGAAAAGCGGGCCCCAGTCGATCGATATAAAACAGTTGTAAACAAACTGGTCAATGTTGCATCGTAACTAAAATGTAACATGAATGATCTTGTAAGGTTCATTTTCTTACGAATTGTAAATCAAGTTAAAATGTGGTCATATATCGGTAAGGACTAGCTCCATTTTAGCCATTTTGAGAATATTTATTGCTTCAATGTTTACGCAGACAGGTATTCTATTATGCTCGTAAAATATTTTAAGAGTAAACATTTTTGCCAAAGCGTTTATGTCGATCTCGTATGTAACGTAAGTTTGATCAGAATTGCAAAAAAGTTGATTTGACATCAGCATTGTGTATGTATACGCATTATATAAAGAGAAGGTACTCAATAAGTGATCTTGTCGTTACTAACAGTGTCCAGAAAACAAAATAATTATAGGATATCTGGTTGATAGTGAGAACAGTATCAGTTCAACTAAGCTCTACCTGTCAACAGTGTAACATTGAAATGTATAATATGAAAGAGATATCAGTTCTCGTGAATAACATGTACTGAGACCCTCAAGAGGTTGCTCTTTAGATGTCAAACAATTGCTAAGTTACTGTCAAGTTACTGCCAATTTGCAGGGCTTCGGTGTTCCTGGATTTACTGAGTACATGCCATTATGCAATCACCAGTTCAGGGACCATATGCTATTTAGTATCACCCAAGTAGTGGACTACTGCAAATCCTGCATTTTAATTGGCTACACTACTAGAGGACTAGTAGTAGCCCTCAAGTAGTGAAATTCACTGGCTCATATCTTGTTTTATTCCCAAATAAATATTTCTTCAACTTACATTTGCTAACTTTATCACTGATAGCTGATGGGCCACGGGTCAATAGCCCATGAAGCGAAGCCTCGTGAGCTATTGACCCATAACCCTTGTGAGCTATGGGTCTAATTGTTAAATAATTAAGCTGGTTAACTTTGAACTGCTCTTAACTACTGCTTCACAATGATGTCAGTAGCTGTAGGGAGCTAGGTCAATATTATTTGCGAGGTCTACGCTTATGCATATGAAATTTGTCAGCCTACAATGTGCATGATGTCAGCTGTCTGGTTGTTCAGCAGTTCTAAGTTAGGTTCAGGATCAGTTGTATGTAAATTAGAACTATATATAATGTCACTTGTACTTAATGTAAAGCCGTGTTAGTGTGATTGTGAGTTACATTTATGCTTTCTCTTGTCCTCTAATCTGGGATTTATTTCACTTCTTAGGTGTTGGAAAGAGCAGTTTGCTCCTCAGATTTGCAGATGATACGTTTTCAGGTAAATTAACCTAAGTTCATAATGACTTTTTGGTGTTGATTGATATTAAATTGGAATTTTAAGGTACAATTAAATTACTTGATCTTGTTTTTACCTTAATGCACTTTTTTGGGAAAGTTTGATTTAGCATATGTCATCATAGTAGTGTACCAAAAGGTATTACACTGAAGACACTAGAACTGTGAAGAGTTGACTTTTGCCAATCATGTACATTATTTGTACAACAGAATTTATTAATTCTGTTTTCAGCTTGAACTGAGCTTTTCCACAAAATCCAGTGTTATGTACATTAAGTTAACACCTACATGTACAGTACAGCACTGCAAGGGCTTGAGATTACAACGCACTGGTCATCAATGTCACCAAAAATGGAGTGTTTGTGACCCGATTTTAACAACTGGTCACCAAGGGACAACTCACCTTTTCTTTCATCAACCTTTTTACCTTGGAGGAAACGACATTACTTGTGGGTGTAATATACAGTTTATATGAATAGGTTCAATAAAACAAACCTGCAGTTCATCGATCCCCAACTAGATTGCCATGTTTCATTGAGCAGCTTCTTTATGTTAGGGCACACTAAATAATGCATTCACAGAGTCAATCCATCCTAATGCTTTGCCCTTTAGTGCAAACCGTGGAGCATTTAGTGCATCATCTATCCAACAGATTGTGTCTTTTCCATTTGAATTTACAATCTGACAACTGAAAGTTTGCATTTGGCAACTAGCTAATTTATCACTTAGTTATCAAATGGTAACTTAAGATTTGTTTAATTTTGAGCTTTGACTTTATTGTCACAAATGTCCATGTGCTTGTGTCTGTTTACTTTTCTCTAAATCTTTTTTATTGCTGTTACACTGTATGTGATTTAACTTGAAAAATTATTATAATCTATTTGGTTCACTATTGGAAACAGGATCCTACATTACAACAATTGGTGTGGATTTTAAGATAAGAAAGATCAATGTGGATGGGGAAATGGTGAAGTTACAGATTTGGGATACAGCTGGACAAGAGAGATTCCGTACCATAACATCAACGTAAGTGACACACTGAACAATTTAGAGTTCTTACAGTTACATTGCTCTTTCAAAACTTGTCCTAGAATGTTTTTAAAAATATTTTGACATCTGAGAATTGATTATGATTTTAACATTGGTATTGAATACTAATCAATAAACAGTTAGGAAGGAGATTGGCACTCCCCAGATTTACTGGTTATTACAGTGTATGTACTGAGTATTTTTTCTGTATTGCTTGTTCTTGTTGGCAGGATCTTTGTTCCTATACAGGTAACATCAGCACTTCTGATGCATAATGTAAAGCCTCATAATTATTCTGACTGGCTCACATTTCTCAGGCCGTTAATAACTGCAGTTTCTGTAGCATGAAGGGGCTAGGAGTATGGCTACACTCCCTCTGAGATTACTTGCCAGCATTTTGGTCGGCAGGTCCTGGTTGGCCCTTGAAGATGCTAGGCACTGTGAGAGTAAAGTGTCTTGCCCAAGATCACAACAAAATGACCCCAGCCAGAGCTCAAACACAGAACACCGGGTCAGGAGTCCAGCACAGTAATATTAGGGGACTTCAGATTTGAGTATGAGTACGAGATCGAGTACGAGAATGACTTTTCAATTCTAGTTTGCAGGCTCCACATTATCACATCACAGAACTATCTCATCCCATGAGCTTCCCTCTCTACCTAAACACTAACATGTAGAGCAAGGACTCTAGAAATGTCACTGGTTTGAAATCTTGCACTCGTACTCAATCTTGTACTCGTAGTCCAATCTGAAGGTCCCTAATATTATTATAACACCAATGTGCTTCCCCAGTTGAGATGCAAAGAACACATAAATAATTATTATATTAATGAGGCAAATGAAAGATCTAGATTTTGATGAATATTGATGTATTGCAGGCATGTCTTTCACAACAATAATTCAGTTTTTAGTTATGTATCTGTGTTAGGTATTACAGAGGAACACATGGGGTTATTGTGGTATATGATGTGACAAGTGCTGACACATTTGTTAATGTGAAAAGATGGCTACATGAAATTGATCAAAATTGCGATGAAGTTGTGAGAATTTTGGGTAAGTCTGTTTCATTTAAATGCGTATTAAATAAATGTTAATTCAAATTTTGACTTTGAATGGTCATTAAATGCTGGACAATAAAGGCAGAAAAGCATTCAGAGAAATATTGAGTGAGGGCAGAGAGGTTACTATAAGGTAAATGAAAGTGCTGGAAAAATAACTTCTGTACCCTGTGAGCATTATTCATCTAAAGGAAATGGGGGACCACAATGTGCAATACACAAAATCTTTTTTAGCAAAGAGCATTTGGCATTGTGTGACAACTCAAATAATGACTCAAATAGAGTGGCAAGTACTTCAGTTTGACAGTCTGTTTTCTTGGCAATTTGGTCAAGGGAAAGATTGTTTTGTGATGACGATCTAATGCTGTTTTACCTTTTTCTCTGTCTCTACACAGTTGGTAACAAAGATGATAACCCAGAAAGGAAAGTTGTTGAAAAAGAGGATGCAATGAAGTTTGCAGAACAAATGGGGATCCAAGTGTTTGAAACAAGTGCTAAAGATAACAAAAATGTCGAAGAGGTATGTGATAATTTGGTCAATTTATAGGGCATTTTGTTTGCCAGGATAAACATGACAGACTACCCTCATTTTTCTCTGGAAGACATTCATAACAAGATACAATGTACAAGAATACTTTCAGAGCAAATTATTATTCAGCCTATATGACATGTTCATGTAGTTAAAATGATTTTCAATTTGCATTTGAAAAATAATGTTCAAATAACTTTCATTATCATTTGACGCATTGTTTTCTTCCTTTCCAATGGCTGAGAGCCCACCACGTGACGTGCAAATAACTGGCTACAAATAATGGTCTGCTCATGCATAGTACCCTTTAAACATGTTTTGCTGCAAATAATATTCTGCTCATGCATAATTGGAACCACTCTCGAGAGAGAGAAAAATGGCAGATCGCTTCCCTGAGCTGCCAGGAAGTGATTGAAATAATTATGAAAACAAACTTGGTGATCAAATGATAAAACAATTATTGAACTCAGTTATCGCAAAATATCATGATTTGTCAGTGTCTCGTAGATCAATTAATTGCCTCAGCCTTCAACTTCGGCAAAAAATTGATCTGCTCTGATCAGTCAGTCAGACAGTCAGTCATTAAGTGATTATGTTTGTCAGTCTGTCTCTGTCAGTCGGTCAATCTGTCGGTCAGTCAGTCGGTTGTTCGGTTGGTCAGTCTGTCAGCCAGTCTGTTAGTCAGTCGGTCAGTCAGTCGGTTGGTCGATCGGTCAGTCTGTCAGTCGGTTAGTCAGTCAGTCAGTCAGTTGGTCAGTCAGTCAGTCAATCAGTCATCAATCCGTCTTTCAAGCGACAATAATAATAACAGCAACAACAATCCCAAACTACTTATTTGGTAAGTTGGACAGTGTTTCACCTGTCAGTTATAATTAGAAATGCATTAAGTGGCTATTTTTTTAAAGAGTCCACCGTTTTATTTTACTGACTGCTTAATGCTTATTTTTCTCCAGGTATTCAACGCAATAACTCGTATGGTTTTACGGCAAAAGAAAGAACAACAAGCAAAGGCCAATGAACAATCGGGAGTTATAAAAGTGAAAAAGGACAGAAAGAAATCTGGGAAGAGAAAATTCTGCTAATATATATAAGTCAAATTTTAGAACTCTATCAATGACACAGTCTACTGTGGTAAATATGGACACTTATTTACGTCTTGGGGCAAATACCAAAGATTTAACCTCTAAACCTGTTTTCCCTGTTGTCCGTGTACACTACCAAAACAGAGCACAATCAAAACTGCAGTTCTTTGTCTTTCTTTCCTTTCATGAGTTTGAGTTTCAAGTCCAGTTCGTAATAAAACTATTGTTTATTGAAACATCCCAGGAAGAGGGTGCATCTTCAGCTTGACTGTTCCTGCAGCTTGCTTAGATTGATAATTAATTGAAAGTCTATGGTCACTACAGTGTATCTAAGGCTTTTATTTGTCAATTTGCACAAAATTTTGTCCGCTGGCCTTGGTTTGTTGAACTGAGTAGTAACACCTCTGAAACTGAGAAGCAAATAATATGTACTTATATGTGGTCCAAAGATAAATACTTGTCTATGGTTCTACTCTTACATGCAAATGAAAGCTTGCCATTCTCAGGTCAAAAGCCTGGAATACTTATTAAGCTATCAGAGTGTTGATTAGACCAACCAGACTCCATGGAGTGCCAATCAGGCTAAAGACAGTGATTTGAGACTTGATTTGAGACTTGAGACTTGAACTTTGAGCTTGAACTCAAACACATGAAATGATCCTGTCTTTCTTTCTGTACAGAATCCTTCATTTGGGACTTACTTTTTGTTAAATTTATAGTTGTTATTATTTTAAAAAAATTGCTGGAACATTGCCATTTATGTGGAGTGGCAACAAATAAATGAATGCGTAGAAGTGTATATAATAGATATTACATAATACTAGAAGCTTGTGATAATACTGATGCCCTGTACCACATTCCATTTCTCTTTTATAGAGAGTCACCATGATTACCAGCTTTGACCTGGCGAGCTTCTCGCTGGGTGGCATGTTCCAGGCAGTCGATAATTGGAGACAAGCGAAAGAAACGGGGAGAGCGGAAGAAAAAAGCGAGGGAAACATTGCTCGCCTTAGTCCTCCCTCGTGTTTTTCTTTCACTCGTCCACAACCACCGACAGTCTGGACCAGGCTTCCCACTGCGTCATATCGGACTATTTAGCCTTCGCTTACATGTTAGACAAGCCTCACAGCGGAGTAACTCCTCTGGCAATCTGTTAATTTATTGAACCTGTTCTTACTCGACTCATCTGTTGAATCGGATTGAAATTGAAATATTTTGACCAAAAAGTTTCCGTACTTGTATGATAAGTAGTTTTTTTAGCTCGCATACAGTGAATCCCGATTGTAACGAATTTTCTGTGGTCCGAAATATATATTTATTCTAACTCAAGCCATATATAACGGGCATGGAAGTTACCAATGAAGTTCTCGTTATATGAATGTTTCAAAACGTTTTACTAACATTCCTGACCTGTTCAAGCGACATATTACGGAATTTTTCTGTATGTTTGAAAGTCCTGTGAAGTTTCTGGTCATACGCTTCTAAAAAGACGCAGTCAATAGCTTTATTAATTTGTCTGTTGAATCATATTAACTATGGTTGAATGAATAAACAAGCATGATTCGAATTGGACCAGCACGTAATGTCACTCTTGAAAGAACGTGTAATTTTTTGTTCATGATCAGTGCAAGCAAGTTCTACAATGCAAGCATTATTACTTTTTACAGTAGACCGCGACACGCACGAATTTTTTGGCCGCCATCAATGGAGTAACGTTTTGGATGCCGCGAGTTTGTTTCAGACTAATCTCGTGGTACATTGAAATGCACAACGTGAGAGCATTTTTCCAACCTCGTTCCCAGGGTCCTCTCTCTACTCGAAGTAGAGAGAGGACCCTGGGAACGAGGGTGAGCATTTTTCTTGTGTGTCGTCGTGAGTAGTTATGTCTAACGGGATGTTCATTCACAACATGTTGATCTTCAAGAAGTCTTCAAGAGGAAAGCTTTACGTGGTTTTTGTCTGCCATAGATCTGTCAGCATGGCCACTGTTCATCAGCTGAAGATAAAATATGATAGCACAAATTTTAGACTCAAAACGCCCGGTGAGCTTTCCTCTCTAAGATAAACATGTTGTGAATGAACATGACGTAGTACGAAAAAGTCACGGCACCACACAGGAAAAATGTCGTCACGTGGTGCATTTCAATGTACAAACTTGCGGCATCAAAAACGTTACTCTGAAGGCTGTGAAAAAATTCGTGGGTGTTGCGGTCTACTGGGAAGAGTAATAACTGTCAGGACAAATAGAACTATTGTTTTCTTTATTGACTTTTCGTATTTTTATTGCGGAACGACAGGGTTATTATGACACTGCACGAAATCCTTCGTTTTGATGATCGTCAGTGTATATTGATCAGATCAGCTTTTGCACATGTTGGATGGCCATCGATGGATGGCGATGATGATGATGATGATGATGATTATGCTGATGATGATAATGATGATGAATTGATATTGGTTTTGGCCAACCATAGCAGTTCTTTGTAGACGTAATGTGATCGATTTCGCGGGTGACTTGGTGACTTGTTGCTTCACCTGAAATACCAAATTACGGCGGCTGTATCACTGAAAATTAACATTACAAGGGAATAGGTTGCACAGGCGTGTCTGTTTGTCAGAGCCTAGCATGGTACAGTCTTTTCCGCCTATCTGTGGAGCCGGGCTGTTACAAAAGCGGTTTCTCTCTTGAATCCCTCCACCACAATCTGCATCACAAGGAAGCCATGGTGACCACAGACTATATCCTCCGTCAACTGTTTAAAATAAAAAATTAAATCAATTAAAGTAGTCAATCATAATGCTTTGTAGAGATTTGTACAAGGTGAATGACGAATCCTGTAGCTAAGACAACTTGTATATCCCACTGGGGTATAAAGACTGAAAAGTCGGCCCAGGGAGCCTGGTGACAGACTCTGAGCCACAGCACACCATTTAGTTCCCTCAAAATAGGGTCGAGTCCTCCCAGAATCTGTCTACATTTCAACCTTTTCAGTACCTGGGCAGCTCCGTATACTGCAGGCTCTAGTTTGGACAGGCTGTCCAAAACAAGGCTTCCCGCCGTTCATTGGTAAAGGATTTGTACAAGTTCGCATGCGGCGTTGAAAGCGTCCGCTGCCACACGTTTTTGAACAAGGACCAAACCCGCTCCATGCACTATATCCTCCATCAACTGTGGAAAACAACAAGTATAAACATAGTCACTTTTCATTCAAGATAAGTCAGATAAATGGCCGCCAGTGACAGCATCAACAAAAACGAGCAGTCATGATTACCAGCTGATCCTGCTCGGCTTTAATAAAGAGGAAGGCAGTTTCTCCAGTTTTTTCTCGGTGCTATGTCCATTGTAAAAGAACTGAGCTTCCTCAAATGCTGTGCTTCGTGGCAAGTTAAAAGTACTCCTTGCTATCGCAGGTTTTATTTCGTTTCAATCCTTAGCAGTTGCTAAAGTTAAGTTCTAGATAAGTAGCTGAATGAAGAATTTGATTTCTTTCTCCCTATTATCTATTTAATCCGAGGTGTATTGATCCTTTCCTCAACCTATTTATCTGACATTATATATCATTATATATCGTTCATACTAAAACTACACAAGACCGTACCTGGACAGCCATGACGGTTACAGCGTCTAACTTGAATGGCTGGACCTAATGAATGACACATCTTTCCGCCCCCAGTGGGAATGGGCTTGTTACAGATTCTAGTCCGTACTTGTGCACCTCCTCCACACGATCTGTCACAGGTACCCCACTCTGACCAGTTGCTATATCCCCCGTCTAAACCGAAGTGGAAAAAAATCCTTAATCATTGCCTCCCTTATAGCAATACAATTCAACTGACACCAATGACAATAAAAAATAGCAAATGGGAATTTGCAGTGGCATTTCCACGAATTGGCTCTTCATCCACTGTTTCCAGATCGAATTAGAATTTAGAAGTGTTGATTTTTGTGGAGGGAGGAAAACCGGAGAACCCGGAGAAAAACACGGGTGACTTAAAACATCCAACCTAGGATCTTTTGAAGTTTTTATATTGATCAAAGCAATTTTTCATGTTTCCTTACCTACAGTTAGGGCACGGACGAGAGCAGTTTCAGTTCCACTGTGTATTCTGGGGATTTGAGGAAAGTGAAATCCTGGATTGATGAAAGTAAAATTGTTTTTGATGATAAATACAAATTTTAACTCGGATAAACTAAACAGATATACTACATGCCAAGTTAAAGAACTTTTGAAAATAATTGATCCCATTTTGTATGACAATATTAACCTCGCTTTTTTTCTCGAAAAACATTAGTAGATCGAATCCAGCTCAGTTATAAACTTATTCTGACCAAACTTACCTAAAGATGTGTTTATACCAGTTGAAATGGTGGTAAAGTTTGAATGAATATGTTTTTAAAATTTTGTGGACTTTGAGAACTCTTAATCAACCTTGGACAGTTTACTAATGATGTTTCTGGGGTTTCATGCACTTTTATAATTACCTGAATAAAATGCCAGTGGATTGTAGCTTGGTATCATCTGAGTGTATGCTATGGGGTAGAGATATTGAAAGCTAACGGTGAGGGAATAAGTTGTGCTTGTGGCTCTTCCATTCGCATGCTCGCTCATTTTTTGCCATTTAGTCTCTCATAGTTCGAGCTATAACTGGTTTTATTATATGGCTAGCTCCGTGAGCGGGCAAGATGAACCAAATCGCGCGCTGTGATTGGCTACCCGAGCGAGCAAGATGGAGCCATCTTGTCCGCTCGGGACTACCCGCTGCATCCCGAAAGCAAAATTTCACCAAAAGCCATATAATAAATCCTTTATTGACCAAGTTTGTTCGGTCAAGATGGCTGGATATTGGCCTCGTTCTTTTTTTTTGCGAGTTTATGGACCTCGACTTCGTCTCGGTCCATAAACACGCAAAAAAGAACTTGGCCAATATCCAGCCATCTTGACCGAACAAACTTGGTCAATAACCCATACTTATTATATGGCTAGCTCCATGAGCGGGCAAGATGAACCAAATCGCGCGCTGTGATTGGCTACCCGAGCTGGCAAGATGGAGCCATCTTGCCCGCTCGGGACTACCCGCTGCATCCCGAAAGCAAAATTTCACCAAAAGCCATATAATAAATCCTTTATTGACCAATTTTGTTCGGTCAAGATGGCTGGATATTGGCCTCGTTCTTTTTTTTGCGAGTTTATGGACCTCGACTTCGTCTCGGTCCATAAACACGCAAAAAGAGAACTTGGCCAATATCCAGCCATCTTGACCTCACACTTGGTCAATAACCCATACGTATTACCGTCCGTCGCGCACAACATTGATTGTACAGTTTAAAATGTTAATATGGGCCAAACTAGCATTTTCATCCTTTCCACTGTGATCAGTTCTTCATTTTGCTTATTGTTATATTTGTTTTATTTATTTCTATATTTCTCATATTTGTTTATTCTTATATTTATTATCTATTTTTTAGTTCTATTCTTTTATATTTCCTACGAAGTTTTTTGGAGTTGCTCTTGTCTTAAAATTAACTAAGAATATAAGTTTGTGGCGATGTCATTTGATCAGTGCCACGGACCAGGACGAGCAAAACGGCAGATGGACGGTACACCAGACAGGCAACCAATCAGCCAGTCAGACAGAGACAGACAGGCAGGCAGTCAGGCAGGCACACAGACAGACACACACACAGTCAGTTAGTACTGAGAGATAGTGTTTTCTTACCTGGACACGCTCGATCAAAACATGATTGATGTTGAATGGAAAGCCCATTACACAAGCCGCCAGTAGGGAATAGTCTAGGATTAATACAGGAGCGTTTGCGAACCCGAAATCCAACTCCACACGTCTTGGAGCATGGGCTCCACATACTCCAGGCTGTAAACAGTTGATGACTCAAACCATTTGCCCTGGTAACTAGTCCTAAGTAAAATATTTGAATTCTTCGGTGAACTTAAGTGAACTCCAGTTTATCCAACGAGCATGCGCGTACCCGGCGGCATAGCCATTACATAGGTTATCAGCTAAACTAATCTCATTATCATCGAAGGATAGTACTCACCCTCCCCCTGTACTTTGATCCCTTTACTTGGGTTAAAGGTAAGTGGGAATTTATCCTCGACTACACGTCCCGACATACGTCAACAAATTCGGTTCATTGGTCAGCCAAGCCACCGTGCTATTTATTCAACTATCTATAGATCTTCAAGGAATAGTGAAGCGCGCGAGTGACGTCATGACTCAGACAAGACTCAGACAAACAAACTGGAATGGTGGATGATTTTGAAGATTTCTTTAAGGGCAAAAGCCGGTGTTCCTAAAACACTTCTGAAACAAAAATTTCGCTTACATTCCCTGTATTTCCCTCAGAACAAGCTTATGTCGACTGATTCTCGCGGGGAATTCAGTGATTTGCATTCTATTTTTAGACTTCGCGCGCTTCGCTATTCGCAGGATGTTCCTGACGTGCGAAACCTGAGTGCATCAAAGCCCAGGGGCTCGTTTCTCGAAGCTCCCGGTAATTACCGGGCCCGTTAAGCTGTTTTGGTTTTAATTTCAGATGGGAGTTTCAAAAGGTTTGAAAATTGTACAGTAAAGTTATCAGCTAAAGAAACAAAATGGCCGGTTCATTAGAGGTCAGAACACACCCTACTTTTCTTGAGAATTTGATTCGGGCCCGTTAAGTTACCGGGTCTTTCCAGAAACGGGCTCCAGCAGAGAAACCTCTTTAAACCAACAGGTGAAAAAAACGTGAAACGAGAGCCCTTGAACAAGGAATTGGTGCTGTCCTTGGGATTTGATAGGGTATCCTAATTACTCTGCTCTTTATTGCCGAGGGGGTGCAAAGCACCCGTCTAAGCGTGAGCTCCACACAGCACATGTGGGAGCTGTTAGCTGGGAACCACACGGGGTAGAGTACATAGGGCTTTTAGTTCTATTTTCTGCCTGACGGCTATGCCATGCTGTTGAGGCCTAACAAGGCCAAAACAGCTGTCCATGGCTGCCACTGCCCGGGTGATATGGCTGTGCGCATGCGTAAGGTACTGGCCAGACCGTGGGTTGGTGTTCGAGTGTGTCATTTGCTTTTATTGTTCTTTTTTTACGAAAAAAAGAGGCTACAATGAAACACAGTGTGTACACTTTGCAGTTTCTTTGGGGATATACAACTAGACGATAATCATTTATGTATATATTTACAGCAATGCCATAAGTGATTCATGAGAACTGAGCGGAGACCATGTCAGTCTATAATCATACGAGTGATAGGAAAATCGGACGACCACGAAGCGGGAGTCCGATTTGTTTATAACGAGTATGATTACAAACCGAATTGGACGACACGAAATCTTATTACCAACTGATCATAAAAGTAACAATTTCCTACAAAAGAGGAATAGCCAAGTTATGAAAGAAAGGGAAAATTTGCATTAAAAGACTGACAAAGGAAGTGTAAATTGTTCAATGTCGCTCTGAAATTGAGATCGGCCACGATTTGCTAATTTAAACTACAAATTTGAATGTGATTGGTTGATTAAAACTTCATTTTTGAATGTGATTGGCTCATTGAACTGTCCGATAATAAACTGTCCAATAACAAACTATCCGATGACAAACTGACCGATGACATACTGTCTAACAAACTGTCCGATAACAAACTGTCCGATGACAAACTGTCCGATGACATACTGTCCGATGACATACTGTCCGATGACAAACTGTCCGATAACAACTTGGCAAGTGAATTAGTGGAAAATAGGAGTTTTTCAAAACAGTCATCATCGAGGAAATTGTAATTTTTATGATTAGGGACATAAGACTCCCATTAAAAGGATTAAAATGATTAATAAGAATATTAATAATCTTATTAATAATTAATAAGAATAATTACTGATAAATAAGAATGTTTACACGGATTGAAATTTAAATGCAGTATCTTTTTATCCAACTGCATTTCGTAGAGTACGGGAGCCCAACGAGTGTAAATATCACGCGATCTTTGTACTCCGGAGGACCGGCTCGAAAGTCGCCCCCACGGACATTACAATTTGGTGTGTTGGATAATACATCTCTTATTATTCTATTCACATGTTAACAGTTTTACAAGATTAAAAGGGTATTGTACAAGCGGCTAAAAATAATGTTAAATTTCTCAACTCTTGGAAACTTTCAGTATAGCTTTTAGCTTGCGAGCAGTTCCTAGTATTTCCTTTCACGCGGAAATGTGACCTCTCCCTCATAAAAGAAAATAGCGCACGTCTCCCCAGTCTAAGTAGTTTTTTTCGCTCATAAATTCTCGCTCGCCGTTTGAAAAAATGCCATGCTATATCCAGCTGAAAAACACTGGCTACCCTCAACTACTATTTATCTTATGCTACCTTCGTGGGGTTTCTTCTTATCAGTTAAGCTGGACAACATTTTTTTCAAGACTATTTGTTGTTTAATTGTTCTTTTCTCACATTGCCAGGTTTGCGTCGTATGTGGTTTCGGGACAAAATGTCGTTAAGCAGCCCTTTCTCTTTTAGTTCCCCTTCAGTTACAACTTTATCTTCAGTTGAAAAGATTTTGTCGCCTTTCCCCAGTAGAGTGGGGTAGGGGTTAAATGCACTCTCCAGTGGTGATACATACATACATAAACTTTATTTTGTCTCGAATTTAAGAGTAGCTTTTATAGCTAATTTCTCCGAGAGAAAACTAACAAATAGCAAAATGTGACAAAAAATAGACAATAACATTATAAAATACAATTCTCGAAAAGCTGAATCATTAGCTACGTTAGTAGAAACAGGCTTAAAGAACGAATATTGAGTTAGCTGAAAATAATCACTTGGTGTTGATTTTACGGGAGGTCGGAAATACGAGCGGGGGTTAGCAGGTAACGCTTGTCCAGTTTCAATGTTATGGAAACTATCCGTGACACCATCGTTGGGGAATGTCTGGTCTTTTAAGAAGCCATTCACTAATGGCGAAGAAGTAATTTTGTTTTGGTTCTGATATAATCCAATACTGCTTGCTAACGTGTTAATTTGTGACACAGGCGTAAATCTGTTTCTCAGTGACCCTTCAACAGGGTGCTGGGTTACGCTGTACGTACGTTCCTTATGAGAATAAGGCAGTGAATTTGTCAGAACTGCGTTTTGCGTTAAAGGTTTCGAATAAAACGAGAAGCTAGTACCCTTATTGTCATTCCTACGCAGAAAATTAGAGTTTGCAAGAGGATAAAGGTTATGAAATAAATAAGAGTTAGAGCGGGAAATATCCAATTTATCACCTTCGTACGGCCTAAAAATCGGTATATTTCCCGCTGTTGAAAGTGGTGTTTTTCTTGACACTAAAACTGTGGACATTTTCTTATTTTCCATTTGCCTTGAATCGGGTTTCTCCTTTTGTTTCTTTGTGGTAAGATCGAGTGCTAGTCTATTATCAACGCCTAGACCCCATGTAGACGCAGCAGGAAATGTGTTGTAGTATCTATTAAAACTATTTGCCTCACTTGAAGTTAAACTAGAAAATCTTGACATTGGGCAGTTAATCGACGATGACGTCACATCCTTACCTGTAAACTGATTAAAATATGGTTGATTAGCGATGTAACTTTGCACTGGATTGGCTCGAAAAGAGGGTTGATTGACAGGTGCTGGTGATAAAGCCAATTGACTGGTTTCCTGAAAAGTACTGGGCTGCGATGCGCTGGCTTTCTCTTTGTCACCGATCTCACCTGATTATTAAACAAAAAAATAAGTAAATAGATACAACAAGACATGAAATGAATAAAATTAAATAGTTCGTAGAGCGCAAATAATGAAATAAATAAATTAAATAAATGACCTCCCCATGTGCAGAATAAATTCAATATTATAAATTAAGTTTTATTCTATTATTCATGTTAAAAAATCAACCATTATGAAGCACAAAATAATGTGCAAATTTGAGTTACTGTTATTACGCATGCGTAAATGAGACTCGTAACAAACGACACCAATCAATAAATAATGCTACATCAGCTTTGGAGGAAACAAGTCAATAAGGTCATAAAATAATACTTCGGAAAAAAGAGAGAAGATACAAGCTTTTGCATACAGGAAAAATGCAATTTTCTGTTATTTATCGCCGATACCCGTTCTCGTACCACAAGTCTGCAAGCGTACGCTTTGGAGGACATAAATATCAATGGATTGTCGTATGCTATGTTGCGCGGATGACCCTCACTGGTGTGGGGTGCAGGCTTCAAACCTGTAGCCGATTAGCGTCGGAGCGGTTCGATTCCGCCTTCTGCGCGTTGGTGACTTTACTTTTATGCAAAACAGCAGCTTTGTTTATTATGTCAAATATTTCTCTGGAATTATTCCGCTCTCGGAATTCCGGTCGAAAACTCGCAGTATTCATTACTTAGAAACCAGACTTTAAATTACAATGGAAACATCGTTTTCTCCAACAAACAGCCTAATAAATCCCTCTTCGGTTATATTTTGGAATTATTTGCATTCTCCCTTCAATCGTGCCAATCGCTTCTATTGAAAAGAAATTTTGTGCAACTTCCGTAGCAACTCAATGAAAATACGGTATTACGCAATTGTATTTTAGTTTATATATTAAGTGACAAGGAAGAAACCCCCATTTTCCAAAGAATTTCACAAAATAAGATCAAATTATGTAATTCACGACGTGGTCTTTAAGAATTTTCCCCCGGGTTCATTTTTTTGAAGGTCAAGAATGACTCGTGCTAATAACACAAATTAATCGGTTGTATAATTATGTAGATTTCTCTTTCAATCGAAATGAACAATCATCGGTAATGTAAAGCTATTTTTGTTGAACCGATAGATGTTGAGCAATTTTAGCAATGAATTAACTTTTATTGGTGTCACGCCACTTCGAGTAACAAGAACATTTCGATTGGCATGAGAGAGCAAACGTTTTTTTCCCTCATTGTTCAAGCGGCTGGCGACAATCCGCTTGCTAAACGTACAGAGACCGCAGAGACCCTTTAAAAGTGGTAGGGCTAAAAAATTTGACCAATTCAAACAAAGGTTAGGGCCAGGCCGTTCATCTTGTATTTGCACGCCATCTAGAGCTACAGCCCTTACCAGCCCCCTCCTCCCCCGCCTCCGCGGTCCCTGCCATAAGAGTAGATGGATTTCTGATCTACTTCAGTCTTTGCACGCTGCGGAGTGGGTTCTCCAGATGACACTGATGGGATGCAGTGTATCCTTTGTGAATTTTCCATGGATATTATAATGCAAATTTGTGCCAAAATCTTAACCCAAATCATGAAAGATGCGGAAATTTAGACAGCAATTTCATGCACTTTATGAATAGGATGATATTTGTGTGTACTTTATTTCTCTGGTGATTTACACTTTTCATATTTTCTTTTTTATAAGATTCTTACTTCAATGAAAAGGAAATTTGTGTTTGCCGTCTGAGTATCGCTGACATGTAATTTACCTGTGGGTGCTCCACACAATGTTTCCACATCGTTAGCGGACAGGTATCTCTCCCAGAAAGAAATGTCACCGCTGTCAAACTTGGTACAATGAAAGTGAGGGCTGTAATTTGGCCTGCCAATCATCAGAAGCGTGTTAGTGTCTGTCACGTGACAACCATGAGAGTGACAGCCAATGCAGTGCTCACTGCCTTTGGAGTGCGCCTTCAGCTCACAGTTCACGTACATTTTCATTCCTGTTAGAAATCAAAGATCGACACTCGATTAAAACTGTTGAATTAATATTATCAGACTTAAACAACGACCGAATAGCTAGAAGCGCATACTAGACGATATTAAACAACACGGTAAATCACTTCTCGGCAAAGTTTGCCTTACAGGTCTCTAAAGGAAAGGTGAGTGGAAAAGATGTGATCTCGTTTCACGTTCATACGTTCACATAACTCCTTCACAAGTTGGCAACTCCACTCAAGAGATATCATTAAATATACTAAAGTGCAAATTATGATCATGCCCGGATGTGATCGAGTCGGTGTTGTAGAAGTGGTTTACCTTCGCTTTTCTTCCATGTGACAAGCACGTCCTGCCATCGTTGTACTATCAGAGGAATTTGCACACAAAACTCTTTGTTTGCAACAGCTAAATCAGCTCTCAGATTTCCTTGCACCGTGTACAATGTAAAGCCTTTGGAGTTAAAAGTCGAGGCTCCCGAATCCACGATGTACTTCATGTCGTTGTACTTTAGAGCATCCTTGTCTAGTCGAAATGTCATCTCAAACGATAGGCCATCATCACAGGTATCAGGATCTAAGATTAAATCATGTAAGAACGAGAAATAAATGAATAAAACAAGGAGGAGAGGATGTCACCTCTCTAGTACCTCACCTTTCAGATTGAGGTACTAGAGATAGTTTGATTTGGATTTAGTTAATAAGTAAAAGTTTTGGAGCTTGATTTGTGTCTAGGATGAGCAAACTTATTGCTAAGATCAGCCTGACACAGCAATTTCGTGGTTAATTAAAGTTCTCACTTTTTTCGCCTCACTCCTCATGGCTCAATTCAACAATCATTGTATTATCGGGATCGTGATATATCTCAGCGCATTAAAGTAATTGAAAGCGTGTTGCTTTTGTGTTTTACGTGGCTGGATGGCTGCCTTTCAAGTACGATTTTTTTCCTTGACATTACAATAACAAAACTATAACGTTACCATACCACTAATACATCCCCCAGAGAAGTCACCAGCTCCCAGCCATGCGTTATGACCATTAAGGTGAAGGCCTCCCCTTATAGCCGTCATTACTCCGTGCGTTCGTATAGCTGGCCCAGGACTTCCCGGTATCCGATCTTTGATGAGTTTGTTTAAAGACCAATGATAGGTCGGCCTCACTGATAAAGATAAAGAACAAAAGGGAATGTACATCATAACATAACGTGGGATCTGAACAAAACATAGACGCTTCTCGTGGTCTACCTCTTTGTATGATATTTTGTGTTAACATTGCCGGATCACTTACGTTTTTCAGCGTCCTTTGTACTTAAGCTCAGTGCCTTAATCTTTCCATTGCGAGCAGCTGATGACGCTGAAATGAAACCCTCTTTCTTGTCATTGTTTGCATTCTTATCCTTATCCGACCGCGTAACGCTGGATCTAGGTTTCGTAGGGCTGCTAAGTTTCTTTTCCAGATCTTCTGGCTTGATATGTTCAATTTTTGTAAGATGCGAAGAAGTTGATAGCTTTGTTGCTTTTGAAATGTGTCCGATTTTTAAGTGCTCTTTTTTGTTTGGCTTTGCATAATAATTGACGAGGTCTTCAACCGCTTCTGGACCGCGCTTCATTTTGTCAATGAGATCCACGAAATCTTCGTTTGGGAGATCAAAACCGACTCCGTCCAGAACAACATGGTGCTGCTTGGAGCCTTTCTTGTGAATAAGGCTGGGCTGGTCTTGTTCTTCAAAGAACCTTTGAGAAGAAAGTTCAGGAGTGTTTTCATTTGCAGACTTACCCTCAGACAATAACTTTTCAAGGTCGTCGTCATCCGTGGAATCATTTTCCTGCGGTAGCATTTTCAAAGTTCCTTCGCGTAAAGGTACCTTGACGGTAAAATTTGGATTCACTGCCTTTAACCCACGGTCAGTTGTGATAATATGTGTTGGTAAGTTTGTGGCTGAGTCTGACATGGGTTTTGATTGATGCACAGCCTCGCCACTTTGGAGATGATATTTCTGCTGGTCAAGTTTGAGTCCCAACTGCTGTGAATTTTCCCCTTGTTTAAATAACCCACCAAGCCTCTGATTCTTATCAATAGAACTCCCTGTGCCTATAATTGTAGCATTAACTTTACCATCTCTTATTATCACACCATCTCCAATCTCGCCTCCCTCTATGACGCCTCCTTCAATGACTCCTCCCTTGATCTTACCAGCGAGAACAAGCCCTCCTTTCAGTTGCCCACCTTCCATGACTCCCCCTTTGAGTACACCTCCTTCTATTGTTCCTCCTTTCAATGTCCCTCCCTCAATTGTACCATTCTTCAGCTGTCCGCCCAGCATGGAGCCTGCTTTAAGAGTCCCACCGGATATATCTCCAAACTTTAACTCGCCACCCTCAATGTTACCACCGTGCAGAATGCCACCTTCCACTTTACCACCTTTTATTATTCCGCTTTGTATTTCACCTCCTTTAAGTAAACCTCCTTGCATATTTCCTCCTCGAAACCGCCCCCCTGCCACCACTCCACCTTTTATATTTCCTCCTTCCACACTCCCTCCGAGTATTCTCCCCCCAAAGACATTCCCGCCTAACAGTTGCCCCCCCTCAAGTCTACCATCCACCAAGCGTCCTCCTAACATTTGTCCTTTAGAAATCACGCCACCCTCCATAGTCCCGTTTGTTATTCGGCCACCTGTAACCTGGCCTCCTTTAATGATGCCACCTTCTATCGACCCCGCTTTAATCTGCCCCCCTTGAATCAAACCACCGGAAATTTGACCCCCGGATATTTTACCCCCCATGATTCGAGTTCCTTTAAAAGGTGGATTTGAGGGTGAACTGTCCTCTTGCGGCCTCGCAAAATGAGGATTGACCTGTTTCGCAGGTTGTTGATGTGACACAGTATGCCAAGGTAAGGTAGGATAACCCGCATTTTCCGCCGGATTGTTTGATGATGACGAGGGATCATGTGATGGGTATCTGTTGTTGTCAAGTGGACCTGTCCACGTGTTAGGGTTTCCTGGTGGTGGAAGGAACGATGCTAATCCTTCTCCATCTCTTCCAACCTGTTCATCATTGAAAACCGGTGGATATGCTTCAGCGTCATATTCCATGTTGTTGTGTTGCGTTTGTTTTGGTACTTGCACCACTTCAGGATCTCCCAACGAAACAAGTTTTGTCACATCTCCTTGATGATGCTTGCCGTGGGCGTCCAAGAAAGCTGTCATGTTCTTTTGACTACCAAGAGACTCGTAATGATTATCGCCAGCGTCACTCTGCTTTTCAGAGTTGTCTGAGTTTCTTCCATGTCCAAAATGATCAAGCATTCCGCGAAAAAAGTTTTCAAAGTCCTCCTGGGAGGGTAAACGAAATTTAGAAGAAGACGTTAAATGTTGATTTGACGACATGGAGTTGGAATCTTTGTTAGATTTGTGCGTCATCTTGTTGAAATGAGACTTTGTTGGACGGACCTTTTTCATTTTAATCGGTGGAGGCTCGTCTCCTCGGTCGATGGCATCGTAGAAATCATCATTACCACTGTTTTCATCTGCATTTGAAGGCGAGGGGCCATCATCCCATGCTAACTTTGGGTATGCTGCAGGTTGAGTGGGTGTAGGTGTGTATTCATAATTGTTGTTGTTGGTGCTATCACTTGCATTGTCATTTAAGGCGTGAAAATAGTCTGAGAGAGTTCTATTATCTATCATGTTAACTTCCTTGATATCCATGCCGTCAATGTCGAGTCCCCTACTGTACGACCCTTGAATGTCGTCCATGGAGTTGAGAGTCTTTGAAATGGTTTGGCGTTCATCGCTGAGATCGTCTTCCACGTTGGTTCGTTTCCTTGTTGTATATCCGTGCCGAGTGCTTTTGGTTGGTATTTTATGCTTCTTTATGGTTCGATATCTGTTTTGCACGTGGCTTTTAAAGCCAAGCCTTTTTCGTTTTGGTTTTGTAGGATTAACATGATGCACCTTGTTAACAGTAGGCGCTACTTCTCTACGGTCCTGATGTTGAATCAAATTCTTGTTGTTACTTAGAACCGTTTCCCCTTTCGTCGCAGAAGCGTTTCGTCCATGAGGAAACCGTATCAGACCTTTCAGATGATGCTTTCTAGTTTTCCTCGTGGTTTTGAAATCTGCAATTAGATTTTCGCCACTCCCTTCAAAATCGTTCACTGCTACATGGCCAGAATCTTCCAAGTCCTTTGTAGCTCCATAAAGCAAAGACACATCTCGATGCTCCTGATATTTAACTGTTTGCACTGAGCTTTTGCTATCTGTCTTGTGTCTGAGTTTACTTTTGATACCAACGGAAAAACATTGTAAATTGAACAGAATAGTAGTGATGTATAGTGCGATCCTCATTTCTCTATGACAGGAAAACAAGAAAATTGATTGTGAAATCGTGCGAGATTCGTAAATCAGTTAAATTTACTATCATATTTTGTAGGACGGAGCTAAAATCTGGCAGGGACACACCATAAGCAAACAACATCCAATATTGTATATAGCGACAAAGAATTCATTTGAACTTAACATAGATTTCTCGAGGCTAAGGACTTAGGAGTTTAAGACCCAAAAAATGTCACCTGCATTTGAAGCCATTTTAGTGGTGCTTACACAAAAGAATCTGAACTCTTTAGTCACATTTCAATGGCCGTCTTTTCGGGTCATTTGATTTCTCTTATATCCAAATCTAAAGAATGAAATTAGGTTAGATTCCAAAAACTAGCCTATTTTCTTACTGATCCGCACTTACTCAAGAATTACAAAAATACGGAAAATACCTAGGCTAGTTAAATCAACAAAGAATAGTAACGAATTTTGAACTGTATAAGAGAATTAAGAAGCCAGTAACATAGAAACAATCATTTTACTTCTCAAGTGTAAGATAACCTATTTTTTAGTAACAAACTTAATTAATGTGACAAATGTTACCTTTATTTGAAAGTCAGAACAAACACAGTGAGGTCAAGGTGTGTGATCGCGCCTCATCTCTAGTGCATCAAAAGACGATTCTTCAACCAAGTAAACTTCCCATGTACCTCTGAAATGTCTTTTCCACTGCCTTGACTGGTTAGTTAGCTTTCTATGGCAAGCGAGATTTTCAGACTATTGATGGAGAAGTCTCGTTAAGGTTGCCCTCCATAATGCGAGACGAGTTACTAACAACACCAAAACCACACAAGCGTGTCGGATTTCGGAAATCATGAAATCACTTTGGAATGTGAATAAATCGATTATCGCTCGACTTTTCTTGCCTTCATATCCAACAGAGTCAGAAAGAGTCATCGACAAACTGCTTGTTTGCTGCAATGGTAACTAGAAGCTAAGAGCCACACGGAGATGAGCGACATTGAAACGATTACACGCAATAAGGGACAACTCTTTGTTGTCAGTTAAAAGGTAGGTTTCGGACTGATTAAGTCGGGCATAGAAAGAGAACCCTTGAAATCATATCACAAAATACTCCATGGGGGTTATACAAGAGGCAAGAGACTAAGGCAGCTGCAGGAGATATGAGACGTTTAGCAGGCCTTTTGCTCGAGAAAAGTAGTCTTTTACAAGGGACAATCCCTTAAGTCACCCACCGATATTCACCAGCATAGCTTTCTACTTCTGCAAATTCTTGTCTAGTTTCCAAGTCGTACAATGCTGCTGATGTGCAACTATATATTTGCGAAGTCGTTTTGCTTTGTTTGCGACAAAACTTGAACATCTTAGGGCAACTTTTTAAATCCAGTATACTTAATATCAGGGAAATTTTCCTGATTAATTTCTTACTACTCAACACGAGGACACAGGCCAGAGAATTGTTCGAGGCTGTAATTTGTAATTGAGGAACGATCACAAGTGAGTCATGTGACAATATAATCGATATTCTTCGCGTCCTGCAAAGTCCTTGCTGAACCATGGGTTTAAATTTGCAACTAGCGATTGCCCTTACTCGTGCTTTAAGAACAAAGAGGCAGAAAATTTGATCGTGTTTTGAACACGACCTGAAATACAAACACAAACCATAATCAGCCAAATTTGAATTTGAACAAAGTTTGCAACTGTGTTCTTTTTACGCTTTTGATGTTAACTATCCTTGTCCGGCGTTATTATGGTCTGACAGTCACTACTATGGAACTGTCAGGGATAAGTGGCCGCTCGCTAGCTGGTACCCGTCTTACAAGAGTAAAACACCAGAAAACGATATGTTTAATTTATTAACACTCACTCAGGAAAAGTGATCTGTAATCGCTAAAATTTTGACAGAAAAGGTTCGAAGAAAGAAGAAAGACATTTTTATAACTCCGATGATCAAGTAAACCTGAACCAGCGATTTACACCAAGGTACGAATGTTTCTTTCATTTTCGGTAGACAGGAAAAAGAACTCCTGCGTCTTCACGGCGATCCTAAATCAATTAGCCAGAGCTTAGAGAAGATAATACCTGAATGAAACAACTTGTGTCGATTCTCTATCTAAATGTTTGAGGGTGTTCTATGGCAATTTTTCTATTTGACCCTGATTTTCATCAGATTTATTCTCTCGAACTCTAAAACACCTACGACATTGGTTTTAGCAGGAGGGCTCAGCCGGTTATAATTATCACAAACTGGATCAAAAATAAGAAACATTTCATCCTACCTCCACATTTTTGCAAATAAAGTGGAGTCAATCTTAACAGTATTTGTATCCTTTACTTCATTTCAAGGATCCATAATGTACTGGAGTCATGTATGGATCATGTCAACTGTTTTGTGCTTAGCTTTATACATCAGTGCATTGGTCAAAGCGGAGTGGTCGTCGGATTCGTCCAAAAAAGGTTCGTTAAAATCACTGACGAAAGACATTGTCACTTTAATTCTGACATTTCTCTCGTTGTTTCAGTGTTGTAAACACAGCTGCGCAAAACATTGTAGCAAAGTGCGACATGATTTGGCTCAGGACCAAAGTACGTACGCATCAATAAGGACCTTTAGTGGGAATATATGAAGTTATAACTGCACGCATGCATCGCCTTCTCAAACGAGCAGTGTAGTCCTTTGCGCGACGAAAATGGGCCTGGGTAAACCGTATAGACGCGTGCTCTGCTCACAACCGAACAGCCAAAAATTGTACCGTACCAGGCGACTGAATTGGACATGTTTTGTTGACTGAGACATTCTCTAGAAAGAGAACAGATCAAGGGTTGGAACAGCTATAGCATTTGGTTATAGGACGCCAAGGGGACGTAAGCCAATCTATGGCAGATTTACAGCTGTGAGGATTCAGGATCGAGAACTCTGTTCGCTGTTTTTTCCACGGGAAGGGGACGGGGGTAAATGCTTAATGTTTCTCTAGTGATATCAATATCACTTGCGTTCAATCTTTCAGATGATCTACTGGGTCTTAATGTTGGCCTTGGTGACGACCTTTTCAGTTCAAACTACGACAGTAGCAGCTTGCTGAAAGAAAAATTACAACAGGACGATGCACACCAACGAGGAGCGTTTCCGATCATGGATGCGTTCAAGGAACACACATTGCTGACTGCTGATGACCTCAGAGAAAAAGTCGAGAACAGTTACACAGACAAAGCTGGGATTCGCCAGGCAGTGGAGGAAGCTTTGACAAAACTCCATAAGAAGAAAGAGGAAGAACATGCACAAGCAGATCAGGCGCATGCACCGAGTAAACCTCATGTAGTCACAGCTAAGGAATTGATTGATGAGGTTGTCAAACAGGAGATAGCAAGCCACATAGACCGAGACGCTGCCAGCCCTGGTAGCTCCGTAGGTGTTCCAGACAGCGATGACTTGAAAAGTCAACTACACCAAAAACTCGAAGAAATCACTAAGATTGAGACGAAGTTATTCTCTCTCATTCGTGATGTGAAGGGGTTCTTGCTGACAAAGAAAGCCGAGCAAGGCACTGACAAAAGTGATTCAGCTAACCTGAGTGGAGACAGTGACATTGACAACCTCGCGGTCGACAGTCTAATTTCAAAACGGAGCGACATTCCTTTTAATATCAACAGATTTCGTGATAACGTAACTCTCGTAGAAAACTTCATTCGTGATGCTCTTAAAGATGACTTCATAATCGATGAAAGTGAATTCAGTGAGAACGACAATGACAATGAAGACAAAAAGGTTGCAAAACAGGGAGACACAAGGGACTTGCTGGGCAAAGAGGATACAGAAAAGGCTTTGCTTAAAAAAGCAATTCCCGGAGAAATTGAGGATATCCCTGTGTCTAGCTTAGAGCGAGAAATTGACGAGAATGACTCGATTGCCAGTGATCGCGGGATTACCCATGATGCTCTGGTGGATTCACCGTTCTCGGACCTGGACTACAAGAAAGTCACTGGGAAGCGATCCAGGCATTTCGTATCTTAGAGATAAAACACTGGGCCAGATATCCTGAAGCACCTCTTTCATCTTGACTATAAACCCTTTGGTAGTGGTGTTACTCGCCACAATACTATACAAAAGAAATTGAATTTTACAGCGCGCGCCACGGTGGTCGAAGGATTGTACATACTATTTACTATTACTTTTTCGATGCCAAACGGTGTAGACTCATATAGTCAAGTTTTCCGAACAGTGATCGGTTGCTAGATTTGACGATTAGTTCCATGTTTTGAAAAGAGGCATACTCCGCAACATAACTAAAAATATCTGAAGAGGGAACAAAAAATGTCAGTATTGAGCATGCTCGACTCCTGTTTCTCCTGAGAAATTTGTGATAACTCCATTTATTATCTGCACTTCGCAGAGTACAAACATCACGCGGTATTTGTACACCAGAGGACCGGTTAGACAGGTTTCCTGCCGTTGACCAATCAGTTAGTTGGATTTCTCGCGCCAATTCCGTTCCGCTTCGCATACTTCTGTCACGCATTCCCTGTAAATTTCGCTCGCACGAACATACCAATTTGGCGTGTTGGATGATAAATCTCTTATAAGACGTTTTGTTGTGTAGTATCGCTGAGAATTTTTACTCGTTGTTTGTATTTTGACTCGCTCTACGGGCTCGCCAAAATACGGCGCAACTCATAAAAATACTCAGCGATACAGTGGAACCTCGATTTAACGAAGTCGCTGGGGGCCAAATTTGTTCGTTAAATCGAGGGTTCGTTATATCGAAAACCTCGATATAACGAATTTGAGGGGAAACGACCGAAATGTTCGTTATATCGAGGTCATAGTTAATGATTGATTTGTAACACAGGTGACTTCTGTGGAAATACTATAGTGCCAATGTCTACGACATATAATAAGCCGTTGACTGAAAGGTTGGTCTCTTTACCATAAGGATTAAAGGATTTGCTGACTGTTGATCTGTTCAGCGTTTGCAAATGTTAATTAGCCAACTGGTCAGCCTCCCACCAGTTGAGATTCTTATCTAGTTCTGTTTATTTGAAAAGCGCCGATGGGGAGTGGCCAATTACGTATACGTATACGTATACATACAAATGTTAAGAACTTTCCAACTCATTCCTTTTGTTATTCCACGTTACAAACAGTTCGATTAACTCTGACTTACAAAAACTGTTCATTTTTAATGGTAAATGATAAATATTACTATTTGCCTTATGCCTAAACAGGCATTAAATCGTAGTATTATCCGTAACATATAATTAGGAGATCACGACGTCTATTTTAATTTTACTGCAGCTGTTAGTGCGAATTCTGAATTGTTGATAACATGCTTGGTGGCCGGATTCTTCAGTTACTTTTAATAGAGTTCGCACGGGTCATTGAAAAGCTGGAAAGTCGTGTAATTCGAGAATTTCGTTTTCAAGGCCTGAAAAGTCATAGAATTTCATCGTTGGTCATGGGAAGTCATGGAAAATAATAGTTAAGGGTATGTCATACACCGAGAGACAAGTATTTATGCGAGTGAAAGAAAGCAGCTTCGCCCAAATCTTATCTCTTGTCTGTGTCTGTGGAACTCAGGTTTTGTCTTAAAATACCTTTTTGCAAAATTTTCATTAGTGACAGCTTCACTTAAGTTCACTGAAAAATGGTCATGGAATTTGAAGAGCTTAAGAAAGTACGGACCGTGCTTTATAATTAAACGTTACTAAAAGTACCTAGCACCTTATATCCGTGGCAAGGACGCTTTCTTTCAATATAAACCCTAAAATTCGGCTTACGATTGTAGTATTTTACTGGAATTTCCGAGGAACTTGGACTACTTTTAGCGATAAAATTGTCGCTCTAAAAGTAATGGGTTAATTCTTACTGATAACTGTAACAGTATGGATGATAGGAACGTCGCCATCAGAACGGGCTTCTTGCTCCCAACGGACTGGAGCTTCGTAGCGATGCGGATACAAGTCAGGGGTTTTTCGAAAGAGTGGGCGTTGTTGTTTTACTGAAGTCAGCTTTAATTTGTGGTTGCCTTCATTCAAAAACTCCATGTTCGTGTTCATGGCGCAGTGCACTCCACGTGTCACGTGTGTGTAACTTCGTTCGCATCACTGGGCTTCCTGTCTTTCTTTGTTTGTAGCAATGAATCGAGGGATTTCTGAATGCTTTCTAATCTGTCGGCTACACTTGGCATAACTAGAATTCTTAGTTTTTCCTGTGACTGAAGTGGTACTGCTGCCATAGCCCACCACAGCCAAGGAGGCCCGTGCGGTGACAGAAGCATGTGACTGTCACAAGGCGGTATGGGCCCTAACGCATGCTCAATGCAAGCCTTTTCGTCTAGAGGTAATCCCGCAACCCACCTCTTTAGCATAACATGACTCATCGAGTTGCGCCACTTCAAATGAACGATCGTTTCGGAATCATCGATTTTCGAGTCTTCAAGCCATTCAACCTTGGCTACAGAACAGCCATCCACGACACCACGCGAAAGAACGTGAAATCTTTGTTTAGGAATTGCTTGCACTACCATCTTGCCACCTGGAAAATTTTCAGTCGCTTGGATCTCGACTACAGTTCCATAATCTGTGAAACCTTTGTCTACATTATGCAAACACATTCCAAACATCCGAGAGCCCCATTCGACAGAGCGCCTCACCATGATGCGATGGCAGGGATGATAGAGCGTCAGGCGAACTCTTTGTTGCGGCAGGGCTATTGTACTAACCAATATTGGGATCTCCACGCTCTGGTCGATACCAATCCTGGAAACGAAACACAAGGGAGATTGTCATATAAAGATCTTATTCGTAATAGCCTTTATCTATCCGCAGACGCTCTAGTTGTCTCGAGGTTCGTCGTGGGATATGAACGAGCCAAAACGCAAAGCTTTCGTGAGCGCCTTGACGAAAAAAAATCACAGGAAAGAAAAAACTTCTGTCAACTGACTATGATGTGCGCCGTATTTGGTTTTTTATGATAAATTTATGCCAATTAGACACATGATATCTGGATAGAAGAGGAAACGAGTTAAAATTGACAAACCACAACCGGTTTCTTACATTTCTTAGCCTTGCCATACGCTTTAGTATTGTAGAGTAAAATGCTCTAAATTTTAGACAATTTCTGTGCATATGCTAGACTGCGAGCAGTCTCTCTTTTCCTCAAAACTGTAGGAAAAACGTAAACCAAGAATGGGAACGTGACTCTGACCGTGAGGGCGCTGCCGCTATAAGTAACTAGCGTCTCGCCGCATCGCCGCTCCCACGTCACGCTCACAGTCACGCTCGCACGCTTACTTGTTTTGCGTTCTTTCCCACGGATTTTCGAGGAAAAGAGAGACTGCTCGCAGTCTATGCATCGGTATACATATGCACATGGCTAATTTGCATTAAAGCAGGGAAAACCATCATGACGAATAAGGTCAGCATCCGGCTTCTTCATCTCCAAAACATGATCACTACTGGACTGGTTGTATAGGCGGGAAATTTGAAACTGAAAAGACGTTGTTATACTTGCTTTAACAATGTTGCAGGAGTAGGACAACACTGAGATCTGCTTGCAGCCCGGGGCTTGCAGACCCTTCTCCTCGAAATAACTCGTTTTGGGAGCCTGTAATGATCCGAAGCGTATCAACAATCTCTCGTTGAGCTTAGAGAGAAAATGGGGCTGCAAGCAGTCTGGCTAGATCCGTCACAGTTGTTAAATAACTTTAAGGTAGGTGACTTTACCTGTTCCACTTTTCCACTTTCTTTGCATGCAGTTCCTCCCTCTTCCTGTACTGCGCCTCGAGATGAGTCTTAAGTAATTCTTCTAACACCACTGTTACGTTCCTTTTCTTTTCAGTTGAATCATTCAGATTTCTTCCACATCTTGGACACTTTGGCCCATATTCAAAGCGTTCTTTTATGCACTCCTGACAGAAGGTATGGCCGCATTGGGTTGTTACGGGGCGAAAAAGTAAACGGCCGCATATATTGCATTTTAATTCGCTAATGTTGACTTTCTGCTTCTCGTCGCTGGTTTCAGTAGATACCTGGTCATCAGTGCTTCGTTCCTCGGAAGAGCTACCTGTATCTACAACAGTTGTTTCATGTTGTTCGTCCGGGATTAAAATACTCGCAAACTTTCGGGCGATAATCCTATGTTCGAGTCGTGACACCTCTGGTGACCTAAACAACTTAACCAAGCTTTCGGTTAATTCATTCCGTCGAGACTCCGACGGAGCCAGCACAGCGAAGCGCAAGTACTCTAACACAGCATCGTCGAATTTCTGTAATTTGGTCAGAATTTTCGCTTTTCTGTTAAAAGCGTCTGGCAGATCCGGTCGTAACGAGCAGGCATTATTAACATCCCTCAGGGCCAAATAATAAAGCTTTAATTGCAAATAAGCATCGCTTCGCAGGCAAAGGCATTCATAGTCTTTTGGGGAGATGTGTAGAGCGACTGAAAAACTTTCCACTGCTTCTTCTGGGGCTTGGCAACATAAATGGCTTTTGCCGAGTCTCTTTGCCTCAGCATGTTTTGCTTTCTCGGGGAAACGTGTCCTGATTATGTTTGACAATACAATATTCACAGACAATGCTTCCAAATCACTGTAATAATTCCCACAAAGGGGACAGTTAGTGATACATCCCACATTGATCGTGTCAGATTTGCGTTGAAGGCAATACTGGCAAATGGTATGGCCACAGTTTAGTGTGATTGGATTTTCGAACACACAATCACAGTTTGGACAGTTATACGGACTCTTTGGCGCTGTTTTGAGCTGCTCCATCTTCCTATCTAGTTCTATTTTCACATTGCGAGCTCCGTGATCCATCAGTGCATCGACGAGCGAACGCAGATGCTCTCGCACAACATTTCCGTTCTGAAAAACCATAAAATACGACAGTAAAAGTTCTTCGAGCGGGCCATGTTGAGTGGATATTTCCGACAGCTTTTCTGCACTCCGTAAAATGTTCAGTAAATCTTCGGTTTTCCAGTTCTTAAATCGACGGCAGAATTCTTCTTTGTCCATTTTAAATTGATCCTTTTAGTTAGGAACCATCAAGAACTGCGAAATTTTTGTAGAAACTGTTAGAATAAGGAACAGTTTAGCTCAGTTATATGGAGTACATGACTTGACAAAACAGAAAAACGTTTTATAACATACCAGGGCACATTTCCGGTTGCGTGCTGAAGAGTCACGCTTTCGGAAGACTCCTGACTTGACCCCGGTGATAACTGTGAATTTATTTAAAAGTCGTTACTTTGGGAATTTACGTTTATCAAGACAACAGCATTGTCACACAAAACAGCATTCTTTGGGTACAATTAACTGTATTAAGATTTTTCTTCGTTCTTGCCTGTCCTTTCATTACTGTTACCCAGTACCCACCCCTTCCGTGTAATAATTTTCCCTTTGTGATTTTGGACTGTTATATAACAAATTAATGCAACACGTTTTGTTTCCACATCACGTTCCGAATATTGATAACGACTATTTCATATAAATATCGACGCGAAATTCGAACTGCAAAATGATTTTTTAATCGTGAAAAGTTTATTTCAAATCTCACTTTGCTAGTAAATATCGTTTCGGTGTGCCTTCGACTCCCAAAAACTCGAACCTTCGGAAATATAAAGTTTGAGTTACCTGGAGTCAGGTAGAGTCGAAAACAAATGACCGGAAAGAAGGAAAGAAACGGCATTTAATGTTCTCTATTCATACAGGGTACATTTGAATCAAATTTAACTACAGAATAGAAGTCAAATGAAAATAAAACGATACATCTCCAGCATCTCTAAATTCAGTTACTGTATAACCCGGAACATAGCGTTACGTGAAAAATGTAACAAAGAAAAGCCAGGGACTTATCGTTCAATACACCCGGATCGATATATCGACGTGACCGACGCATCAGTCGATATGACGAGCGTTACTCGATCGATACTCGACCAACACGCGGCATATCGATCGACCGAGAATCTACCGCTGTTCATCGACACGCGATGAAAAGCTACCGATACATTACCTACATTCCACCGTTTTAATATATCGGCTGCAACAGGTCCACACACCGACTGAAAAAAATTCTGCATGGGAAATTACAATATGGGAGTAAACTAGACAATAGCACAATTTTGAATTTGTTGCAAGTAAGTGTAATCCTTTATGACCAAAGATTTGACATTGAGAACTGTCACATTTCACAACTAGTAGCACTTCCCTGTAAATTTCAAGACCATAACATTGCAAACGTTGTACTTTGATTCTATATTGTAAAAATCAGCTTACCGTGCACAGGTAATAAAGACAGATTGTTTAGACTATAGCAAAGGGTAGGGAAAAAAATGTAACTGAGGTGTAAGTACCTTTCAAAATATCCTGAACCAATAACGTCAACTACTGTAACACACTGCAGATAATTCAGTGCTTTTATTCTCACTACTCGACCAGTGATTCGAGTAACGAGCGACGAGTAACGAGCGACGTTCTGCGCAACGCCCTTGCGCAAAAAAGAGTGATCAGGAAGCCTTGCCAAACATATCTTACCGAATAATTTATATTAACTGTACTTTTTGTTATTCTTTATATTGTAATTATATTTAGGTTTGTGGGTGGGATTATAGAGGGAATTATATAGAGTGTGTGCAGTGTCACGCAATAAAAAATAAAATCAAAAACCGTGCATTGAATGAAGTCAAAAAATTGAGATATTGTAAACGACAAGTAAAGAAGACAGGTATCCAAGTTTAAGGTGTGTGCGTTCTCCCAAAGTTGAGATATTCGTCGAAATGTGCCGCACAAAATTACAGAGCTTAGTATGGGGTCGCCATGTTGGAGGACCTCTTTAGTCCTCCAACATGGCGGCCAGTAAATAGTGTAAACATCTGGAACTTAGTATGGCTATTTAGTGGACTGATTATCTGAACCGAACCGAAAAATATTTACAAAAGTACTTTTCCTGATACTTAAACTCCTAAAATGACTAAAAATCACGAGATAAGTGTATATTTTTCGACAAACGCGATCGTAGGGTTATGTCACGCACCACCATAACTTCGAAATTCAAAATGCGCTGGTTTCCAAACGAAGGATGCTATTGAGCTGGAAAGTTGTAAACAGCTGTAAATTTGGTACCTCTTATGCCTGATGAGGATAAAACCTGTAGTGGCTTTTTTGTTTTGGATTTGAGAATTTGATGACGTCAGGTGCACACACTCTATAGGGAATATAGGGAATATAGGGGTAATATTAGTTTTTAACATTGTAGATAGATATCCTTACATAGTGTGAAACTGCTATTTTACCAGACACGTTAATTCAGTTATTATTATTATTATTATTATTATTATTATTATTGTTATTAGTATTGTTATTGTTATTGTTATTGTTATTGTTAATGTTATTGTTATTGTTATTGTTATTGTTATTGTTATTGTTATTGTTATTGTTATTGTTATTGTTATTGTTATTGTTATTGTTATTGTTATTGTTATTGTTATTGTTATTGTTATTGTTATTGTTATTGTTATTGTTATTGTTATTGTTATTGTTATTGTTATTGTTATTGTTATTGTTATTGTTATTGTTATTGTTATTGTTATTGTTATTGTTATTGTTATTGTTATTGTTATTGTTATTGTTATTGTTATTGTTATTGTTATTATAACATTTACGAAGGCAAAAGGTAGGTTTTCATGTTTGTGATTTTTTCTGAAGGTTTCTTTGCGTTTAATTTCACTTTCAGTGTATTTCTTGAAAACCCGACTTTCAGCTTGACTATAGAATGATACACGGCGATATTCCACCGGTAGTTTATCGATATGCCACCGGTAATTGACCGATAAGCTACATGTATGGTCACGGTCGATACCTCAGCCGAGATCAGTGGAAGCTCGACCTGGGGAGGGGGGTACTCCCATAAATTTCGGATAGGTGTGTGCCGCGTAGGGTAGTAAACCCTAACCACAGGGGGCACACACTCTTGCTGAGTAGGGAGAGAGTAAAATTTTTTTTTTTGGTTTGTATTATACAAACCAAAAAAAAGTTTTTGCTGAGCGCAGAAAGGCCTAGGTACGAGTTTAGTGCTAGAGTGTTACGCAGGATTTTTAAGCAGCGGTTTTCCCAGTAAAATCTCGTAAAAAAAAAAAGAGATCACAAGAGGAGACAAAAGTAAACTATTCATTCTTTTCGTTCCTTTGTTTACACTCCCTACTCAGCAAGAGTGTGTGCCCCCTTTGCCCTGACCCTATTTAAGGTAATTCCCCTGAAATATAACTGACAAAAGATTTTCGCTCAAACTTTGCCCACTGAATATTTATCATATAAACTTCAATTTTGAAACAAAAAAGGGGGGGTGCCCATGCTCATTAAGGAGCACTGAGGCATTGAAAATGACCCATTTTGGCATTCTGGTATTTAATGCTTATTAGAAGAACGCATTCCCAGTAACAATTGTAAATTTTTGTGACCGAGACTCGTGAGAACACGAGTTAAACTAGAGTCAACACATTGTGTCGGACACAAATAAACTTTTTAAGTTTGATTTAGACAGAAAGCTGAATTCTTTTCAACAGAATTTCTTGACATGGTTACCATACGGCAAAATAGAAAAGACCACAGTTTACCTGCTATTTTCTTTATTTATTCAACTTTCAGCAATGCAAATCAGATTAGTCTTTCCTCAAGGAAAGTTTATGATAAGTTGATAACAATGACTGAAAAAAAGTCGGGGTGCCTGTGCTCGTTGGTGAGCTATAGCCATTTCCCAACTGACAGAGCTCAATATCAAGACAAATCCGTCATGTTTTCAATGTGCGCGTGCACGAGGGCGTGCTAAATGACGCCATAAATTATGCGCAGAAAGGATGCGCAGTGCAAATGTGAGGAATGACCTTAAGGGTGAAGCAAACGAAAATTGATACCCTATCAAACCCGAAAAATGACAGCCTGTTTAAGGGAAAAACAAAAACTAAAAATCGCTTGAACGGGTCAACTTTTTATTTCGTTTCTGTAAGATTAGTTAGCATCAAGCATAGTATGGGCCTAGTTTAACTTTATATTGTACTTATTTTAATTTCATTGCTGTTTGATTTAATTTTTTTCTTCTCTTCGCCGTGGGGATCAGTCTACCGTTTTTTGCATACTACTTTAACTGGGTATTTACGCACTGCTATTTTAGCTGAAACACTTAAGGTACCCTATCTTAGGATCACACCGGGAGCACTAACATGCCTTGGGCAAAAATGATACCCGAGAACCTAAAAAAGCCATACCCAATCCTGCGCGTGGCACATACCTATATAGCCCATATATGGGAGTACTCCCGACCCCCCGGAAAGCTCGACCTATACACCGATCAACTCTCTCGGTCGACAGTCGATCGACCTGTTGGTCGCATGTCGGTCAAGTGGCGATCGAGTAACGATCGATATATCCGCCTGATGCGTCGGTCGATATATCGATCGAGCTACCCTAAAAGATACATATTCCGCCAGAGCAATATTATAACTGAGTCGAGACTGAGAGGTAAAGTCCATGATTAAATGGGGACTGAGGAAATATCTCTTCCCAGCAGGAGGGAGGGGGTGACTCTATTGTTTTCGAGTATCTGCCAGAGACCGACTCATCACTGCCAGTGTGACGTCACATAGCAACAAGTCGAAGCTTCGCTCGGCTTGCCCAGATTTGGCGTCGGGACTCCATTGAATTCAAAGAAAAAGAGGATAATAAAAGCTATTATTGCGCTATTATTCATTAATTTGGCGTAAATGTGAAAGCTTTTGTACTGGGTACTATCTGTGAGTACAACTGTTTGTTGTTTTGTGTGCGTTTTTTTGTTCCAAATTTTATTGAAAACAAATCGGGTCAAGTGGGGTTACCGCCATCTTGACTTCCGGTAAAGTAGAGGCCACCCAAAAACGCCCCCCTTTTCTCTTCAAGTTTTCAACAGAAGTACCTCATAATAGGAGGTTTTGTTTCTTTTTGATATAACTTTCAAGCCGTTGTTAGTTTTTCTCAATGTGATGAGCCGTTTTTGCTCAACAATCCTTTTGAGTGCGAGGGCGTAGTTGTCGGTTTGATTTCTCGCGTGTTAATCTTTGTTCGATTGGTGAAAGGTCAAGAGTGTCTATGTGTACCAGCTGTTAGCTGGTTGAATGCTTGTGTTTTTAAATTTTTGTGGAGTAGATGACTGCCTGTGTGCTCCAGAAGGGCTAACCTTCAGAATACCCGGCCACGATTACGTGACATTAAATGCCTGCTCCCGTAGTCCTGCAGTCAAAAAAATATTTGCATATGGAAACAAAAGTGAAAAACTTAATGTATACACGAAACAAGCGTGCTACACATGAATATACCTCATTCTAAAATCCATCAGCCGAAACAAGCGCGTTACACATGAAAAGACTTCGTTCTATAATCCATGAGCCGAAACCCGGAGTTTTAATATTCATTTTATCCACTGCGGGACTGCGGGAGCAATAGTTTTACTCGTCTTACTTTCATAGCAATAGTTTTACTCGTCTTACGTTCATCAACCCATAAAATGGCGATACTCATCGTTTACGTTTCCTGTTGTCATTAATGTGCCAACCAGAGGTTTATTGGCTCTCGAAACAAAGGATTCTTTTGTTCTGTGGTTGGTAAAAATTTAAATATCAAAAAGACTCGTTTGTAAAACAGGGAATATCGCTATACAACACCACTGCGGGAGTTCAATGTCACGTAATCATGGCCGGGTATTCTGAAGTCGCTCTCCAAATGCTATTCCATTAACTTTGAAGGGATTGTTGAGACTAACCATAAGTATTGAAGGCTTAATTCTCAGCACAGAGCAAACTTAATATACCATGTACCAAACCTCCTATTCTGGGATCAGGACATCTCTGCATTTCTGCGTGGGCTCCGGAAAAAACGTTGTTAATCCATTAAACTTTCTCGAAGTCTCAGGCACTTGTTAGTATGTTTCTACTCAAAATATGAGGCTTTCGAATAACTTATCCTACCGCAAATTACTGCAAAGAAGTCTTTCATATATTTTGAATCCTGGGTAACATTGAACAAAGTAATCGAATCATCAAAAAAGTTAGAAATTTCCACATTTCTTTCACTTAACGAACCAAAAAAAATTTGGCCGCTATATCGAAAATCACCCATGTATGACGTGACGTCACACTGGTAGTTATGAATAAACCACTTATTTTGGAGACACCCCCCCTCCCTCTTGCTTCCCTGCAGGTATTTAGGATGTCTATGATGACTACAAACAACTGAAAAACAGCAGGGAGAAGTCTAGGAACTGTGAACTGTACAGGTTAAGTTGTTAAAGAAAAAACAATGTCGGGATACTGGTACAAAGCTCTTTATTAGCTCCGCATTGTTCGACTTTTTAAAATGACCTGGGCTGGGTTGTTCAAAGCCCGATTAAGCTAACCCAGGGTTAACGAGAATTTTGATTTCAGTTTTTGTAACTTTTTAGTGAGGTGTTTCTGTTCATATTGTTTTGCCCTTCAGTTATAAGCTGTAGTAAACCGCACACTACGCCAAACGACAGAGGTAAAACACATTTTTAAACAAGAAAACAACCATTCTTCAGATAACGTTTTAACCCTTCGGTTAACGTTAACCGGCTTTTGAACAACCCGGCCCTCAAGGATAACGAAACTGACTGCTTCGAGTCAGCGGGAGCTTTTGGCTATCGTGGGTTCGAGTTACCGAGAGTAAAAGTATAATAAAATGTATCCAGGGGAAATCGATTTAGGCTCGAGTTAGCGCGTTTTTAATTCTAAAACAATTGTTGAGCTAAATAAAGGGCAAGGAACGCACTTCGCTGCTTATCAGTTTGAAGCTGACAGCTGCACATTACCAAACCTAGTGAGTTTGTGAAGCTGACATTTTGGGCGCTAATATTACTGACTTTACAAACGTGCCATGCGAAAATTTCGTGTGATACGTTTCTTTGCGGAATACATAAACCCAAAAAGACTGGACAACTCTTTGCTAGAAAATCGTCTGACTCTTAGACTAGACTGTACTCAGATGGCACTCAAAGTCATTGTTAGACTACAATCGTAAACAAGCAAAAACAAACTGTCTGCCTTATCAACTTTTAAATACTCCACACTGATTTCCATACATTTCTAAGCTGCTTCTTTCATTAACACTGATTCACAAAAAAAATTCACGTTTATGCTCATTTTTTTGCTATTCTTATGAAATAACTGTTTTCAAAAGTAAAAGCAAATAAAAAAAAGTACTAATAAATATTTACATATTAATAAATAAAATAAAAAAAAAATTGCTTTAATCAGTCTGATGTTGTGTTTATATCTAAAGGAGGAAATCGGTACTGATCACTTGAACGAGTCACGAATTCCTCGAAAGATTTTTAACTACTGAAGGTTTTACTACCGAAGACACGTAGTACGGCCAAGCAGTGTTCTGCACTGTTTTATTCCGTCACATGGTATTTCACTTTTAAAAAGGAGTTCTAAAAATCGGACGAACACTTTGAAGCCGCTCAGCCAATGACGTCATCGACACAATGATGAGTTTTTGCTTTATCCTGAAGCGGGACAGCCGCCAGCGCCCACCAAAGCCACGACGGACCGTCCACGGCTAGAAAGGTTTTCCCGGTCAAGACTGGGAATGGGGACCAATTGCGTTTGAAATGCACGTCTGTTGTAAAGGAGTCAAACTGCTGAACCAAAGTTTTTAAAAACTTTATAGCAGTCGGGCATTCAACATCTCGAGGTCGTGTAACTCGGTGGACGGGTTAGGAACACTCATCATCCATCCATTCTATCTTTTGCAGTGTTATAGCCATTCCTAGTCGATCGTGAGACAACGCGGAACCTTCTTCCAGCTGTTGTGTGGGATGATGGAGCGCCCATCAGGTAAGACGTCGATGTTATCAATATGCAGCATGGTTTCCGTAATCCGCGTACCTCTTGTCGGGGTCATCAGTACTGACGCACATTCCAAACATCCGGGAGCCTAGCTCTACGCACTGACGAATCATGAGCCGGTACTTGGGTTCAAAGATATGCAGAGGGTATCTCAGACTTGGGAACGCCAACAAGCACACAAATATGGGCACTTCGACATTGTCATCAACACCAGCTCTGAAAACGAGATTAAACAACTGATATAAGCCCACATTCAAAGTTCCTTCCTTCCCTGTGACAAAGCTCTAAAGGAACCAAAAAGGGCGTTCTACAGTTTGTGTTTGGTTACTTGGCCTACCACTGCAAGCGAGGCTGGAGGTGACCTTGCTTTGATACAGACCTATCTGCTTTTTCTCATGGAAATGCTAACTAGTAAGCATAAGAACAACTTGATTCACTCACTTACTTACTTACTCACAACAAAAACAGCAAGGTCTTTATCAAAACAAGGTCACCTCCAGCCTCACTACCATTCAAAGGCCAGGTCGCTGAACAGACAACTGTAGAATGGTCTATTGCAGAAGCTCTGAACAATAAAAATACGTCCACTAAGGTGATTGCGCATTCCTACTGCGCATGATTTTCGGGTCACTTGTGCCGCGCGCAAATGAGCACGTGCACGTACAAAAAGAGAGAATCTTCCCTCACTGAAGTAAGCTCGAGGGTCATGTAGCAGCTCTCTTAAGGTCTCACATGAATGGCTTGACATCCTTTAAGGGAACAATAAAACAACCAGCAGAAACAACGTGTCTAGCCCTAAAACAATAACAGCTGATACAGTGGCAGCTTAAGAGAGCTGCTACACTTCTGAAGCTCGATAGCGAAAATAAATGCTCGTTTTCTCTTAAAC
>JAHPZR010030442.1:50000-55000 GCA_019787425.1 Platygyra sinensis | reverse complement strand
CAAGAAACTCATGGCGTCGTGACCTAGAGGCAGGCATGAGGAGAAATGGCTACACGAGAGAGAACTGCAATGACTGGCCCAGGACCGTGATGATTGAATGGTGCTTATTGGTGGCCTTTACCCCAGACAGGGCTAAAAGCAATGATAATAATGACGATGACCTATCACGAGAATACCCCTGTACAACTCTCTTCGACCCTCTTCGCAGGAATCACTTTATGTGTTAACGAAAATCATTTTGAAAACGAAGCTTTTAATAGACAATGACATTACGATAATCGTGATATTGCCATAACAGGAACTAGGAAAGTCACCCACTATTTCAAAAGTAACGAAAAATTTCACCAGCGTTTGTTTAATTCTAATCGGCGTGCATCGCTTTAGGCCCAGGAAGTTATTACGAGTTTGATAATCGCACGTGAAATTATTTCCTTATTTCACTTGTTACCTTTGAATAGCCATAATATAAACAGCACAATAGAAAAAAAAATGGATTCATAACATAAATAAATTCCACGTTCAAAACAATATTCGGTTCACCTGTCACCAGCTGTATGACATGTTCAACGAGGACTCGTGGTTTCGGGATTATGTAACGTAATACGTAAAGCCTTACATAACGTATTTCTTACGTTGTGTTTTTTTTTTTGCTTTTACCGAAAAAGATATACATGCTCGGCTGTCGAGGGAATTACACAATAGCCTCGATCGTTAAAGAAAGATTTCAATAGCTGCTAAGCTTAAAATAGATTGACAGTTTTTGTCTCAAGATGACCATCATAAATGATGAATAATGGCTTTCAATATTACGTCGCAGATCAGAAAAAAATATGACTCATTTATGAATACATTTATTACAAAGGAGCTGCTGAAAAGATTAAGAAAACCCTCCTAATATGTGATTGTCCATTGCAGCTGCCAAAAGAACAAAAACGTGCATCATTATGATTTCCTTGCATTGCGATTACCTTCACCGATTACATAACGCCGGAGGACACGTCTATTGATGATCCATAGGGTGGCCATTGTCCGTGCGGTTTCGGTCTTCAGGTAAAAATGATTTAACTCCTGTGCCTCTGTACTAAACAGAGTACCCGAGTTTAACACATGCAGTGACAAAAATTTGCATCCGATCATTTATGTGTTCCTCGGAAAAAAATTACTAAGTTTGCCAAATTTCATTTTCACATGTACTTTGAGCTACATTTGACAAAGGTTAATTTTTATCATAAATTCACGGATCAAGTATATGTTATGTCTCACACATAAATTATTTTTTATCATCACGTGTCACGCAGAGACAGAGAATGAGGAATGTCAGGAATATAGCGATTTTTCAGTACGCTCAAGCTCGGAAAATTCGGTACCGAGAAAACCAACATGATTAAAATCGCTGGACATTTGGAAGCAGACATAGAATACAGTCAGGAAATTTGTTTTAAAATGTAAGACATTGTGACAATCTCTGACTGCCCGTCTACCAGGCATATAACACAGTCACTGCGTTAATTTTAATATATCAGCAGTAGAAATAACATGGTAAAAATAGATGCCAAACATTTAAGTTCCGAAACTGAAAAGTCCAGGCCTTGCATGCCTTAACACTAATCAGTTCTACTGATGTAACCCCATGTAGAGAATCAGTGACAGTTTCCAGTATTGGCCATGATCGCCTCGATGAGTAAACTAAAATATAGATGCCGAAAAAATACAAAGTCATCAAGGTGAAATATTTTGTTTAGTATACATCCCAGTATCGGTCTATTTATCATCCATTCGGAGATACTCATCAATTACAACATTCCTTAAGCGTAACCATACACTTACCCTTTCCAACGTGCTTCCTCTACAGAGAAACTCATTTTCCTCTCAGCGTATTCTTTAGGACACAGGTTTTCCACAATTTCTTTCACAACTCTTGTGATTTCAGTGTTTCTCTGCACTTCACAATTGAGCGTACGGCGACAGCACGGGCATTCAGCTTTGAAGTCCAGGGCTCGTAACAAACAGTCCCTGCAGAAGCTGTGTCCACACGCAGTGGTCACTGGTTGATACAGTACATCATAGCAGATTTTGCATTCCAAGTCTTCCCTATCGCTCATGACAGTGGCTTCGTTGATGAAACCACTGCAGCTCGTTTCACTTTCCCGTGAAACTTTTAAACACTTTGATCGAGCAGAATGTTCTCCGTCTTCGGCTTCACAGGAACGCTTTAAGGATGATCTCTTCTCCAGTAAAGGTTGGATTGGGGTGCCAACTGTTTCCTCCAAGTTTCTTCCGTTTTGCGGTTCATTTAGGACTTTGGCATGAGAGTTCTCAACATCTTGATCACTAAGCGCTTTGAACTTTGGAAACCAAAAACTTTTAGTACGCTTCAGCAGTAAGACTTCTTTTCTGGGGCTGTCAATATCAGAGGTCAGAAAACGATTAAGATAGGCAAGCAATTTCAATCGATATCCCGCCCCATTATTAGGCCCGAGAGCTAGGGCGCGTGCCAAACTTTGGATAGCTTTCTCGTATTTGCCAATGGCGAACAAAACCTCTCCTCTCTGATGAAAGACGCTGGGGAGAAACGGTCGTAGATCGCAGGCTAATTCGGCGTCTTCTAGAGCCTGCTTGTGTAGTCCCAGTTTCAAGAGGGCATGACTTCGCCACTTTAACGCTGTAATGTGATGAGGGTTGTTTCTCAGGACACCGGACAAAGTTTCTACAACTTTTTCTTTGTCTCCCCGTAATTCACGTCGAACTTTCTCCAACTTCTTCACTACGTCTTCGTATTCTTGCGGAAACCATTTTTGTATCAGATCAGTCATTAGAACATTCACAGCGATATCATGGTTTGTAACACGGCCACATAGCTTACAGTCGATGACTTTGGTAGAAGCTGTGTCCGGCAAAATGCAACTCTTGCATAACGTGTGTCCACAGTCTAACGTAACAGGCTCGACATAAAGACTACTACAGAGTGCACAGTGAAACATACTATCTTCTTTTTTTACCACAAAATTAACGGATTTTTCATTCAGCACAGCTTGCTTTTGAGCGTCCACTAAAGCATTTGCAATAGAGTCTATGGATTCATTACATGGTGACTTAGAGTTAATCTCAAAGTTTCCGCAAGACACATGCCGACTAACATCGGGTAGAATGTCGTATTTTGCTTTCCATTCTGTCGATCGACGACGGTATTTCGGACCAACAATGTTTTCCTCCATTTCTCAGTAGAAGTTGACTTCCAAAGAAAATTTGCTATACATTATATTTGAGCCGCGATGAATATCCCGATCCCGAACTCGTCATATGCCGCCGGCGTATCAGACTTATACCAATGAACACAGGTTCAACTCTAGCGACAGGAAGAACGGACACAGAAAACGAAATCAAATGACGTTTCAATTTTCTCTCGAATCTTTACAGTTGAGAAGGAGAAACATATACGGTCCGCGCCAGTACATAAATTTAAGCTCACAGTCAACCGAGACAGAAAATTCGCGCAGTCAGTTGGAGCTTGATATGATTGGCGTAGTGCCTACACTACATTCGTACTGTTTGAAAACGGGCGAGCAGAAGTTATTTTTATTACGAACAATGAGACAATTGCTTGTCGCCGGTTATATACCGGCATTCAGTTGGTGTTATTATGTTACGTAACCAGACAAGACCACGTGCGAACACACATGCACCCACGTGGAAAACTATTAGTGTGACGATATACTTTCCCGCGTCAGATCCCTGTCAGCATATTATAGACTCAAAAACGTTTTTTAAAAAAGTTCTGATTGTATAAAACAACTCCGCGTGATTCGCCAAGCTAAAAATTGGCAATACTCATTTCCACCGAAAGCCGGTAATCGTTATTACGTTACATAACCATTCACGCGCGAACGCACGTTTAATGGCAAAAGATAATTATTCAAATATCCGACAGCCTCCCGCGGGTACACAACTGTTTGCGGTCAACTTTTTCAAGGAAACGGAAAAGAGTGAAAGTGAGGGGATCCATACACTAGTACGAATGTTTGTAAAACGATTTCTAGTGATAGCTGGTGCGGTGTGGTACCTCGATCAACCTAAGCCAGGAGCCCATGCGTTATTGGGCTCCTGTCTAAGCTGAATTCACTAAAAGAGTGAAGCGGGGGAAGCCGCTAGGAGATGGACTTTAGAACTCTAAATTAACTCACATGCATTTTGTTTCTCATAAATTTATAGGATGTCGACCTCAGCGAAGATAATGTCCGTATGGATTCAGTGGGATCATTTGAAAGAGAAGGGTTTTTTGAGAGAAATATAACGTGAAGTGTGAGAGAAGGGAAGTGGAGGGAAGGGAGGAGAGGTGACAACAGTTCATGCTGAGCCAAGCTACTCATTATTAGAGGGTTAAGAACATCGTTTATGGCAAGAGTAAAACGGCAAAAATAACCTCTGCCTTCGTGTTCTCAAGCCGGTTTCTTTTAATCCTTCAGATAAATCACACAATAAAAGAATAACTTATAATAAAAACTTCTACTATTCACCGCAAGTACAGAAGCTAAAATACAAATATTTTAACTCTTCGTTACAAACAGCTGAAGGCAGACGGCAAGAGTTTCGTTTTCGTTGTCGTTTGCGGCAAACGTACGCTGTCTAATGATCTCTAATATCATTTTTTGTTAAATCCCAGTGGTTACATTCCTACTAGTCTGAACCATCCATAGTTAAAAAAAGTGCTGAAATAAGATCTTGTTTACGACGGCTATGTAAAGCATCGTGGGTAGCTGGTAGAAGTAAAACTTAACATGGTTAGGTTAGATTTTGTCACCGTCATCGATTTAAATCACTGCGCACACACAAGACGGTTTCGTTTCCGGTTTTATTAATAATCATTTAATAACAACAATATTTATTAACCATCCTCGTCAAAGTCAGAAAATACATTTCCATCGTCGTCATCTTCATCAGCATTGCTTTCATCGACATCATCGTTTTCATCAGCATCATCATTATCATCATCATCATCATCA
>JAHPZR010030442.1:32500-47500 GCA_019787425.1 Platygyra sinensis | reverse complement strand
TTACATCGGTCATCCTTTAACAGAAAAACAGTAAATCTACGGTTAGCACTAAGAATGTCAAAGAAAAGTAAAACACAGAATTTCTACCCAACTACGACTGCTTGTAGTGTTTTAACAGGCAATATCGCGCGCTAAGGTTTTTCGTATACAGTATGAACAGAGAGATTCGTAAAAGGTTCCCGCGCAAAATCTATCAAAATCATTAATTAGCTGTAAGCCTTCCCCTTCAGGTCGGATGTGATAGATCAATCAAAAAGAAATCAGTTAAATGTATGTATGTATGTATGTAAATCTTTATTTAAACACGGAAAATCATCAGTTAAGCTTAAGTTAAAAACTAAAACTAATTACAACTGCTTTACATGATTGCCGTGTGGGAATCCGATATATCAGCTACCTTCTTGATACTTCGCTTAAAATGCTCAACGGATGCAGCATTTTTTAAGTTTTTGGGCAAGTTATTCCATAGCATGGCCCCGCTGTAAGAGAAGCTTCGTTTCAAATAATTGGTGCTTGGTTTAGACAGGGTCAGCCTTCCCTCAGAGTTTCTTAAGTTATAAGCAGAGTAACGCTGAGAGAAAAGACTTTGTAGATATTCCGGAGCAAGGTCATTCATGGTTTTATACATCATTAAGGCTTTTTGTTTCTTTCGGCGAAGAGATAGCCTCTCCCAGCTGAGGGTGGAGAGAAGGTGGTTTGAGCTCGCATCAAAGGGTGATTTAGTAATAACTCTGGCTGCGCGATTCTGTAATTTTTGGAGCTTATCACTCAAGTAACTACTCAAACAGTCCCAGACGGGGCTGCAGTAATCAAAATGAGGCATAATTAAGGTGTTATAAATTAGAATTGCAGTTTCTTCGGATATAAACGGCCGCACACGTTTTAGGGCGCCTATAGCTGAAGAGACTTTCTTGCAAATCTCTTCAACGTGTTTACCCCAAGAGAGGTGAGCATCTATGGTAAGACCCAAGGATTTGGTATGAACGACTCTCTTGATAATTTGGTCATCAATTCTGATTTCTACATCGTCACATTGGGCAGATAGCCTTTGTCTTGATCCAATAATCATTAGCTCAGTTTTAGCAACATTTAGACTGAGCTTGTTAGCTTTCAGCCAACTGCTAAGGTTATTTAATTCAGGGGTTAGAGCTAGCTTAAGTTCTGTTAACGTTTTAGCAGATAACGTAAGGTTGGTGTCGTCGGCAAACATTCTTGGTACGGCGCCCCGCAGGGAGTTGGGAAGATCATTAATGTAAATTAAAAATAGCAAAGGACCCAATATGCTACCCTGCGGCACGCCGCAACTGAGGGTACGAGCAGATGATAGTTTGTCACTGACATTACATCTTTGGGTTCGGCCACTTAAGTACGACGAGAACCAAATAACAGCTTTTAGTCCTACCTTTCAAATTGCTGCATTCTATTAAAAGAAGCTACTGGGAACCAAAGTCGTGTAAAGGATGGCATTAAGTCACTTGCAAGGTTCACAGGAGCTGGTCTGCTCGTGGGGAAAAACTTGGTCCAGGTTTGGTCTCCTCTCAATCGATCCACTCTCGCAGTAGCATGTACTAATCACAGATAATAACACAGCAGGACTAAAAGAGCAAGCCTTGGAAATGGGCCTTGCATTGTGCATGCATTGCACTGAACATTTCTCTCAATGCGAGCAGTTGTCAGTGAATATTTTATCAGATTAGAGTGACGGCAATGCAGGAGTTGGTCCTTCAAGGACCATGTGTCATCCAATCAGTAGTTACCTCTCCCACCATCGTTTTTTTTTTTCAAACTATTTTTTGCAGAGTTATGAAATTCTTTAAGTCCAGATTATTTTTGTTTGCATTTATAAATGACATCTAAACGTCTTAGAGCCTGGAAGTTTCCTCCTCAAATTTAAAACTCTTCGAAGTCTCGGTTAAGGAATTTTAAAGAGCAAATGTCTCGGGCTCGCAAATAAAAAATTAAGTGTCGTCTTCTCACAAAGTCTCATTACATATATTCTTTAGCCTGTTACTGATTAGTCATTTCTGGATTCTTTGCAATTTAAAATCAATATCCACGTACAGCAAGAACATTTACCTTGACACTCAGCTGGTATTAAACGTCTGTCAATACCAATGAACACAGGCCTGCATTTGAGATCAACAACGCACTGGTCTCTGATTTCCCAGCACTTCTCAGAAAGGCATGGATTGTAACTACAGATCACCTCTGGAATTCGAGAAAACAAGCTGTCCATTCCTGGGCGTGAAGATCAAAAAGTCGATAGCGATACGATTAAACGCTGTGGGTGGAAGGTAAACTAGAATCCGGGTGGCGCGAAAGAATGGAACGTTACGTTGAAATAATTTTATTTCAGCATTTTGTTTACCCTCGTCTAACCAAAAAATAATTTTACCTTTGACATTGATCTAGCTATCTGGGGTCGATAAGGGAAAGGCGAGGGATGAAGGAATTGAGGAAGAAAGAATTACGACATATAAATCCATAACGGTAGCATTGCGACCACAGAAAAGCAATACGAAGGGAATGTCTCGTAATTATTACATTCACCTGCAGAGGGGAGTATTCAACATATATGCCATCATGAGCTCTTGATCATTATTAACTGGTGAGGCCATATTTCTTTTCATGCTGCAAGTTATGAGTCAGCTGAGCTGAACGTACCCTTACAATTTGACAGCATGTCCCCATCGACATTGAAGAATACCGGATTACATTCAAAGTCAGTGATACATCGTGCTGCTGGGTCATGCAGACATCCAGCCTCGTCACAAGGATTGAAATCACACAGTGATTTAGGATCCACATCGGCAACTTGGAGGCCTGGGTTCAAAATAAGACAACTGCCAACTAGAATATGTTACAGATTTTAACACCTTCCGCAGATTAATGTAGTTCAATTCCGTAATATTGCATACATTTATCAAAATTTTTAAAACTTTTAGTTCATTATTTCTAATTTCTAATTAAACAATAGAGTGCTTCTAAAGAGGAACTATCGACTGTTAGTTGCCCCTCGGAAATTTGATGTTCTTTAAAAAATATCTGCTAGGTTTAAGAACATCAAATTTCCAAGGAGCAACCATCAGACCGATAGTTCCCAGACGTAAACACTTTATTGTCTTTATTGTTTTTCTTCCTTGCGATATCCAATTATTTTCAACTGTTCTCGATGAAAGCCGTTAAGTGAAATGTAAATTTTGAAAAAGAAAACAAACAAGAACCAACTTAATACGGTTTCTTTTCTATAAGCCCTCTCGTTAACAGAAAAATTTTCTTGGACGACTTATATCCATCCGGGCATTTTCCTCGGACGCGCACTATGGGCCGTTATAGTTCGCCACTAAATTTTACTTTGTTGTCATTGGTCAAAACTGATCACATGGTACGATCTCGCGCGGGCACTATCTGTCAATAGAATGCCCTAGGGCGACTATCAGACGATAGTGCCCGCTCAGGGAAGTGACTCATTAAAGGCCGCTTAAATTTCTCCTACAGTTTTTTTTTAGATAAGATGAAAAGAATTTATCGTCCCATGTCGATTTTAGTTAGAAGGGAGCAAGAGAAGTATCTTTTTAGGCTGAAAACTTCGGTAAACTACGGTACAGTAAAACTTCTAGCGGGCGCAGAGGTTTCAAGATTCGAAGTTTCCTCTTTAGAAGGTTTCTTCTTTAGAAGTCAACAGTTGACATATAAACTTAATTGTTTATACATGCATAGAGTTTATGTCTCGGAACTATCGGTCTGATAGTTGCCCCTTGGAAATTTGATGTTCTTAAAACTAGCATATTTGCCCTCGAAGCTTCGCTTCTGGGGCAAATATTTGTTTTAAGAACATCAAATTTCCGCGGGGCAACTATCAGCCGATAGTTCCTCGACAGGAACACTCTATTGTTTAAATAGTATCTCTCCGCTGATGAACACTATCGCGTCACGTGATCAGTTTAAGCCAATAAGAATCGGAGAAAATTTAGTGGTGATTTTTAACGTCAGGTAGCTCGAAGAAATTAGCAGCAATAGTATTATGTGAATTCTAGGATGAATAAAGTTTATGATGATGATAATGATCATGATTTTCCTTCATTAGCCTTTCAAGCGCAATAGTAATAACAATACTACTAACTTTTTTTAAATAATAACAGCAACAACAACAATAATAATAATAATAATAATAATAATAATAATAATAGTAATAATGATAACGATAACGATAATGATAATGATAATAATAATTATAGCAGTAATAATAATCTTTTTACTCACGCTTCAGAGTTTTGGCTGGACACTTCATGTTTCCGCACGATTCTGTCTCAAATAGGTCCGTTGGGTCGCATTCCGTTCCCCCGTATAGAGGCACAGGATTATTACAGTCTCGGTGACGCATCCTCACTCCACCCCCGCATGATTTTGAACAAAGACCGAATTTGGACCACTTACTTAGGCCACCGTCAACTAAGGAAGATACGTAATGTAAGTAAGTTTGCAGTATTTTTAATCACATTAGGTAATTATTGTTAACTTTTTCGAGTTATAGAAACTATGAAATGGCGTTGTTTATGGAGATAAAAAGCCTGATACGTCTTAGGGCACCTATAGGCGAAGTTACCTTCTTACACAATTCGTTAACATGATTAGACCAGGAAAGCGGATTGTCAATAATGAGACCTAATGATTTTGCGTGATCAACTTTGCTGATGACTTGATCTTCTAGTCTGACTTTATTTCGTTATGGCTTTCCGCAAGAAGCTTCAAGCGAGAGCCAATAACAATAAATTCGGTTTTCGCGACATTAAGACTAAGCTTGTTGGCTTTAAGCCAATAGTGACTGAGGTTCAGTAGTTTTAAGTTACTTCGTAAAACTTACTTTCCACCTTTCCCATATGTTTTCACTTTAATTGTTGTACTCGTGTTAAAATATTAAGTAACCTCCAGCTTCTTTATTCCACGAGGACAATATTTAAGGTCATTCCTCACATTTGCACTGCGCATTCTTTCTGCGCATAATTTATGGCGTCATTTAGCGCGCCCTCGTGCACGCGCACATCGAAAACATGGCGGATTTGCCTTGATATTGAGCTCTCTCAGTTGGGAAATGGCTATAGCTCACAAACGAGCACGGGCACCCCGACTTTTTTTCAGTCATTGTTATCAACTTATCATAAACTTTGCTTGAGGAAAGACTAGTCTGATTTCTATTGTGAAAGTTGAATAAATAACGAAAACAGCAGGTAAACTGTGGTCTTCTCTATTTTGCCGTATGGTAACCATGTCAAAAAATTTGGTTGAAATTTTAATCAAGAATTCAGCTTTCTGTCTAAATCAAACTTAAAAAGTTTATTTGTGTCCGACACAATGTATTGACTCCAGTTTAATTCGTGTTCTCACGAGTCTCGGTCACAAAAATTTACAATTATTACTGGGAATGCGTTCTTCTAATAAGCATTAAATAATGCCAAAATGGGTCATTTTCAATGCCTCAGTGCTCCTTAATGAGCATGGGCACCCCCGTTTTTTATTTCAAAATTGAAGTTCTCATATGATAAATATTCAGTGGGCAAAGTTTGAAGGAAAATCTATTGTCAGTTTTATTTCAGGGGAATTACCTGAATGTGAGAGTAAATGCATTTATAAAAACTATCGATAGACGTGTAGGTCCATCTAGCTTTTCATCACTTTATCGAACTGGTTGTGCCTTTTGTTTTTCTTTTTTGTTTGGTAACTAAGTTGCGTAAATATCTGCTGTACTTTACCTGGACAGTGTTTTCGATTACACTCGCGAGTGTCTATCCCAGCACCATAACATGGCTGACCGCCATGCTTAGGGGCTGTACAGAATCTGCTGCGAACAGAAAATCCTTTGAATCCACAGCTTCTACTGCACGTACTCCACCGAGTCCAGGTTGTAAACCGTCCATCCACTACAGGGAAAGAACAGACCTCGAAAACAGCCATTTGGCAGGAGATAATTATTTTGGAGCCATAGCTATCGTGGAGTGAATGCATCATTTTTTTTTCAGATGGTGCGAACGGTTTCTATTTTATGTCCCCATGATGTATCATACAAACTCACTTTCCGTCCGTAATACCAAACAAGGTTTATTGGTCAGTGAGGTCATAATCCGAACAACGTTGAATTAAATAGGAATACGAAGATGAAATCGCGCCACATCCCACCAACGTTTTTTATAATCAATTATATTATTTATTCTTCTGATACAACTCATGTGGCCAGCCGAGGATAACGGCACAACAGCATAATCGAGGAAATGCCTCATTAATATCAATTTACAGAAATGTGCAGTTGAAAAGTAAAGGTGTTTAATACTTCATCCATAAATAACAATACACTTACCAGGACAAGGTTTAAAGACGCATGCTTCGTGTTGCAGACCGCTGACGGTGCAGTCTCTGATCTCCTGAGAGGTAGAGGTACAGCGGTATTCTATCCTTTTTCTTTTAGCATCACCACAGGTCTTTGAGCACGGTGTCCACTCCGACCACTTTGTTGTCACATTTTCCTTCTCTGGCACTGTTTAAGGACATGGGAAAAATGCAAGGAACTGTTACATGCGCGCAGTTATTGGATGATCTAGTTTCGAATTTTTGGAATTTTTCATAACTTGCAATAAGCATGTTCGAGTTATCCTGTGCCTTTGTTTCAAAACGATGAAAAAAAGTGTGATTTGCATATGAATGGCTTTGTACTTAGACTCGTTTTGAAACAGAGGCAACAGGTAACTCAGAATTGGCCTATTCATTATTGATTTAATAGCCCTACTGAACAACAATCAAAATTCTAACCGATATTTGTCGCTTTTTTACCGACAGCTGTCGAGATCAAAATCGTCCCCCATTCGACGCTCTTACTGCTGAATTGCTTACAGCTATTTTAAACCCAACGAATACGAAATGCTAAGTGTGTATTATGATATAACTACAACTCCAAGAAATTTATATCTGTAAGACACGTTTTCCCTCAACTTACCTTGGTCGACAAACTCTGTCAGTTCTACTATCCCTGAGCCTGTAGTTCCTTCGGAAATTGATTCAGTATTCACTGGTTCCTGAGCTGGTTCTCTGTCAAGCTGTACTGTAATATTTTTGGTGTCATCTACGTCCTTAGTTAAGTTGAAGCTAGGTATTTTAACAAAAGCACCGCCCCCAGCCCTTAACGGCAAAGTATTGTTTCCAGTTGTTTTTCTGGCTGAGCTGTGATGAGCCAAAGGCGATTGTAGAGAAGAGACATTGTGTAATGTATGTACAGTTTTAATAAATGCACCAGTTTTTGCTTGTGAGGCGTTGTTGGAGGAATGTGAAAAGAGGTCTTTCCTTCCATTATTTTTGGGTGATAATTTGTTGTGAGTTTGGTTACATCTATAATTAGGAGAATTCTTGGTAGTATTTACAGAAACTAACAAGCCACAGTTTCGAAATATTGATGTCGATTCCAAAGAATGAGACATGTTCTTCTTCTTTAAGTGTTGGCTTGTGTGGTTAGTTTGTTGTAAATGACTTTGTTTAGACTCAAATTTGAGCTCATGATGGTGCAACATTGTTCTATTATTGCTCTCTTCAATTTGTTGCTTTGTTTCTTTACCTTTCCTTTTCTTTTGAGTTTGGTTATGTTGTTGTCCAAATTTTGAGTTACTATGTTTAAGCATTTGTCTTTGTTTATTCAATTGTTGATAGTTTAGTTGCTTTTCACTTATGTGTTCTTGTTTGTTGTGTTGACGATCAATTAGTTGCTCATCTTTCGTTTTATCAGGACTACTTTGATGTTGTTGCCCTGGATTTTGGTTTTCATGTCGTTGGTGCAAATTCCACATCTTAGCAGAACTTAGCGCCTTTACTATGTCACCTTCCAGTTTTAAAAGCTCTTTCTGACTCACATTTCTCATCATCTGTAGCACGTTAAGCTCAAAGTTATCTCCTTTGCTTTTCGCAAAGCTATCGTTATCTTTCAATCGCGTTGTATCGTTTAAATTAGTAAGTTTATTCTTTACAGACGGGTGTAATGAAGCTGGCAGCTTTTTAGAACCGAGCCTTCTTCCTTTGCTTGCCTTGTTCCAGCCTCTGTATATTGACATCTCTAGTTGTTTTTTGATTTGACCTGCAATGGAGTTGTGGTCAGAATGGGAGTGCACCTTTCCCAGTTTCACGCTCTTACTCGTGTTATTTCCGCTCGTCTTTTTAGTATGGACAAAGTCCAAAAACTTGAGTAGGTTTTCTGAAACAATGCGATTTCTTGTGCCGTTTTTGAATATATTATTGCCGTGACTGTTTCCTTCAGTACTAAAGTTTGAGGTTGGTTTTTTGTCAGAGGAAGAATTAAAACTGTTAAAAAAATTAATAAGGTCACTAAAATGTTTCAGTGAAATGTTGGAATCCAGTGATGAAGTAAATGGTCCAGTTGTCTCAATAGACAACTTTGTACTCTTTAAGTGAGTAGTATTTTTCCTCGTGTGAGCCAGCACCAAATTGTAACTACCACTGTTGTTATGATTAACTGAATGTTTTTCATTAGTTCCAATTTTAGGGTAATCACGAATATTTCCGCTCTTGTCTTGGATTTTATCATTCTTCTGCTGTGTCGTTGCGTTGTTCGTCTTTGTGTTATTTGCCCTAGTAGTTAGTGATGATACCTTGCTCGTAGGACGTATGACAAGTCCAGATTTATCACGTCCTGTAACGATATTTCCGCTCTTGTCTTGGGTTTTATTATTCTTCTGCTGTGTCGTTGTGTTCGTCTTTATGTTATTTGCACTAGGAATTAGTGATGATATCTTGCTCGTAGGACGTGTACCTAGTCCAGATTTTTCACGTCCTATAACGATATTTCTGCTCTTGTCTTGAGTTTTATTATTCTTCAGTTGTGTTGTTGTGGTGCCACTAACACTAGTACCTATTGGTGATACTTGACTCTTAGGACGTGTGCTGAGTCCAGATTTATCGCGTCCTATCACAATATTTCTGCTTTTGTCTTGACTTTTATTATCCTTTTGCTGTTGCGTTGTGCCTTTCCTCTCTGTGTTGTTAACACTAGGACTTAGTAGTGATACTTGGCCCTTAGAACGTGTCCCGAGTCCAGATTTGTCAAATCCTGTCACAATATTTTTGCTCTTGTCTTGGCTTTTTTTCTTCAGCTGTGCCGGTTTTGCCGCTTTCGTCTTAGTTTTATTAACACTAGCACTTTGTGGTAATACTTGCAGTCGGCTTGAAGGACGTGTCTCGAGTCCAGATTTGTCACGTCCTGTGACGATATTACCGTTCTTGTCTTGACTTCTATTTTTCTTCAGCTGTGGAGTTGTGCCTTTCGTCTGTGTGTTGTTAACACTAGTACTTATTGGTGATACTTGGCTCTTGGGACGTGTGCTGAGTCCAGATTTTTCACGTCCTATCAAAATAGTTCTGCTATTGTCTTGGCTTTTATTATTCTTTTGCTGCTGCGTGGTGCCTTTTGTCTGTAAGTTGTTAACGCTAGGACTTAGTGGCGATACTTGGCTGATAGGATGAGTCTCGAGTCCTGATTTATCACGTCCTGTCACAATGTTATCTAAAAAATGAGCATCTTTGTCTCTCAGCAAAGAATTCAAAATTCTCAGATTGGGGCTGTTATTTACATAATTTTTTCCACTGTTTGATGTCGAATTCTTTCTACTGTTAAGGAATATTTCATCAGGTGAGCTGTTGAAAACTTCGGGTTCTAGCGGACTTGCCTGTTCTTTCTTTTCTAACGGCACACCTTTAATGACAGTGGATGACTGTAATGAATTCCTCGATGAACTAGTAGGTTTTCTTGCAGTATAAGCCTTTTTCGGTGGTAAATAAGTGCTTGCCTTGTTCAATAGAACAGTCTTAGGAGGACGCAGATGGGACAACCTTTCCGGAACGTCCACGCGTGGAGAAGGCTCCGGCTGGAGGTCTGAACCTACGTTCAGGCCCATCCGAGAAATGAATGCTTCCAGAATGTCACGAGAAGTCGCTTGATTGCGTTCCATTTGATTAATTCGTTTCTTCGCTTCATCTGTTACATTTACGTCGTTAGAGAGCTGTAATGCACTTTCTTTAAAAGTATTGTGTTTAAGAGAGGTAAATTTCGGAGATAAAAGTAATTTCGTCCAATTAGTTCCGGCATGGGATGTATTAAATATTCGATGTTTCCCGGGAATAGATACTCGCGTAAAAATCTTCGACTTGCTGGAAGATGGATAGACTCTTGCGGACTTGTGTTTTAACTTCACATGCGTCTTGCGATGACCTGTCTGCAGAGTATGTACTTTGTGATGAGGAAATGGGAAGATGGCCGAGGAATCAGGTAAAGAATTCTTGGTTTGCAAAGGCTGTTTAAAATCATTGTTTTGAACTTGATTTGGACTGTTTTCTTCCACGATTTCAACAAGTGAGGCAGAAACCGGTTCAGCGGGTCCAGTGTCATTATCAGGAGATTGCACTTTGTCTTCATCTATCACTTCGAAAGTTTCTTGATATGACAAAGGTTGGAAGTGAAACTGAGAATGATTTTCCTTCGGAAATTTTAACCCTGACAAAAACCTTCCTCCTTTAACTCCTTCGGAGGAAAGTTGTCCTTTCGAGAGAAAAAAAAAACACAGATTAATGTTGTTTAAAAAAAGAAAAAAGAACTGGAAATGATGTAACAACAAAACATAACTGACGATTTTCCGTGAATCTCAAAGATAAGCAGGTAGCTGTTCCTCGTGCATGGGGCACGTACAGCGACGGATTACATGCCTTTGTTGTCCACTGCGAGTCACGGTTATAACGCTTGACTGAAGTACAGGCTGGCGACCGTAATGCATGTCTGAATTTTCAGTAAATACCACATCAAGACCAAAAAGATACGTATAAATAGAAAATCTTATAAGTAGAATTACAAGCCATAATTTAGTATTATGTTACAGTTAGGGCCGCGTCTTACAATTGGCATGTAGAGGGATCTATCTGGTTTTGAGTCTCGCATTGAGCGTTGTAATAAAATCTTGAAGAAAATTTTTGCCATAATAGTGCCTCTCTCAACCGAGGAATACAACTGAGCACTAAGCGTTGAGTTGCGATCATTGGGAAGACATCTTTTCATTTGTCGATACCGTCGAATTGTTAGGTAACCTGGAGGAAATGTTTAGGGGCAACCTGCAACACCACTAACATGTTTAAAACGAGCTTAGTTGTGGAAGTACCATGCCTGTAAGGTTCTCAGTTTAACTTTAACGGTAAATAATAAGAGATTTTAAAAAAACATAACATGAATAAGAATAAGATTAATTTATTTAAGTCTGCCCATCTGTAGTCTTCAATAACCAACTCAGGTCTGCCTCCTGCCAATTGAGATGTTAACCTTGTTATGTCCAGTTTGCCATGTCAGAATGTTTGCTCATATATAGCACTTGGGCTAACTCAATTTTTTTTCACATAGACGCAATATGAGAGCTAAAATCGCCTCTGAAAGCATTTGATAATCAAGTTGCCTAAGTTGCAGTCATACTTTTCGAAAATGCTGTTCACTGTAGCGTTCACTTATCCTGCCGGAGTTAAGTATGAATGACAGATCAGTTGACTGGTTAAAAAAGAGAACTGAACAAATTTCAAATCAGCTAATATTTTTTATCAACTTGCTTGTCTGCTTCGACCCAATAAAAAATTATACCAGGGTCTACAAGTACACTTTTACATATCTTTGTTACTTAACCGAGCAATCTATTAATCGTGAGTGCTTGAAAAGCGCATGAAATATGTCTTTATAAATACCTTGATGTTGGACCTCTGGTCTTGGGCTGTGTCCTTTTCCGAAGTCTATCGCACCTGCATATAGTAAAAGCACAAAGTATAAGCCGACACTTTTCGCCTTGATCTTTTTTCTCATTTTTGTTTTTCATCTTCTTCGCCGCTTCTTTTCGAGTGAAGATTGATTACAATACGCTTGGCCGATCTACCATCTCGATCACTCCCCTGCTAGGGGTGTCAACTTTTATTGACAGTAACCAGCTGTCATAAAGGACCGTGAGACCGCAAACAAACGAAATCAGTGGACCGTTGATATTAAAAGGTGTTTTAATCAATATGTCATCCGAGCAGGACGCTGTTTGTTTCAGTGTGGCTCAGTTTGCCACCCGTATTACTGGGCTTAACAAATTATGAGAAGTGATAAATGAAATCTTATAGCGTGAAGTTTTGATTGAAACGCTAATAATGTCTGCTAATCAGTGTGACAATATAGAACAACTCAGAAGATAGACGAACTGAGAGGTGTCTTCAAGCTCCTTCAGCTGTTGAGTTGAATTCTCAATACGTTCATGTTTCTCTTCTGAGTCAGCTACCTTTGTAAGAAGGCGCATGTGTATGCAGATTACGTCTGTGGTTAGGCGCGCACCCGAAGAGCTGTCTACAGTCCCGTATTCAACTATCTACGTTTACTGACCATGACTCAACTCAGTCCCGTATGCAACTATCTACGTTTACTGACCATGACTCAACTCTCACTGATTACGTTGTAATATTCCTTTCTGTTAGCACAACATGGCTTATCAGCTTCATTAGGCAGATGAGTCCGGTAGGCCCAAAAGTTCTATCAGCAAATATTCTCCGGAGACCTTTCTTTTTCCATTTATCATCTTGATTTCACTTGTTTATATCGTGTTCAATCGAATCCTGGTCTGTCGAATCTTATGGATCAATCCTTTTGATTTGTCGATCATGGTCAAACCTGAGGACAATACGATTGATAGTCATCACGTTTTGTAATCTATTTGGCCGTGAGATCACGGTACCGTGTATTTTACAGACAAATAACATAAACAACACGCACATTAACCCCTTCAGTGCCAAGGGGTTTCCCTTTGACGAGTAAAATCGTCTGGCGTTAGACAGAGTAAAATCTAGAAGTACGTCCTTGGCACTGAAAGGGTTAATCATCTCTGGACCTGACTCTTTTTCCATATAAACAAGCGGGCGCTAGCTCTGTAATTCGCGACATTTTTACCCCAATGCAAAGGTCTTCTGCCAGCCCGAGGGAGGAGGTATATGTATCTCACTGAGATTATTAACTCTTTCACCATTGTAAAATTAATAATTCAGTCTGTCCAGTCATGCCTCTTGGAGAAGGTTTGTCAATCCATCAGAGAAGACAACTTGCTATGATACTCGTCCGATTCACGTTATCCACTTAGGGACTGTGCAATATATACCTGGAGGAGGGGTTGGAAAATTAGAGGGGGCATACGAGAAAATGACAACAAGAGAAAGGGGGCATTACGTTTTCATTCCTTTTTGCGAACTGGAAACAGTGTATACACCGAATGCAAATATGGCGGACCACTCGGTCGTCGTCCGGGACGAGTGGAATGAAAGCGAGGCTAGTTACGCTGTGATGTTTTGTTTTAAAATGCTTCCCGGCCAGAAAACTCTTGCTTTGTGGTCGACCTGTTGTTTTATTTCGCTGTGCCTACGAGTTGCTGTGTTTCTGAATGCGACGAGAGGGGATAGAAATCTTCCACCGTTAACCTCTAAGGGAAAATAGTGGATCAATGCAATTCGTTGAGAGGGAGAAAAGGAGTTCACGATCGCCGCGGGGACTAAAGTTTGCTATTGTTTGCTACGTTTCAGGATAGATCTCAGAGAAATCGTTTAAATGACGAGCTAATGTGGTGTCTGGTGGTGTTCCAACACGGTTTTCATGGCCAATACCCTCCCCAAGGTAAAGAAAAGGTCTCCTTGAATGATATCCTCTGTCTCAAAGGAAGAAGTTATTTGCGTTCGCGTCCACTCGCATGATTGCACGGAATCGCACGAAGTAAATATAAATACTACGGTGCAATAACCAAGCGAATGAACTTCAACTGCCCCGTTACTGAAACCAGTGAAAGCATTGAGCCAAATGACAACAACTTAGAGCTAAATGCGATCGCTTACACATTTTCTAAGATCGATTCCAACCTGAACTTAAACAGTTCCTTCGGCGAATGTGAACTCCTCAGAACTCCTTGCCTCCGTCTCTTTGGTTTCCCCTCAGAGGCGAACGAGAAAACTGAAAGAAAGAACACCTTCTCTGCTGTGGAAGATTCCACTCTGTTGCGGTGGCATTCAGGAACACAAAAACGCGTAGGGAGGGCGAAACAAATCGACTACGAAGCAAGACTTTTCTCGAAAAGCATTGTCAAAACAAAACATCGAAGCCCAACTAGCCTCGCTTTCATTCGACTCGTCCCGGGCGGCGACCGAGTGGTCCGCCATATTTGCATTCGGTGTATTGGAAGAGTGATTAGAGTTCAGATATAAATACTAACATTGGAATAAAACTGACAAGTTTATCAACTGTAAGGTGTTCTGATCTATGAACTGTTGTTTTCCTATCTGTCATACATTAAGGAAAGGAATGCAAACAGTGCTACATTATTTGCGCTATGATCTAATAAAACAGGAAACTTTAATTAAAACGTGCAAAAGTACGATAATGTTATTCAATGAAAAAGAAAGATGTAGGTGTTAGCACACATGGCATTATAATTTAGAAAAATAGAAAACCCAGCTGTTGAAATTTTAATAGCAATACAAATTTAAAGTACTTCCTTGAGCACCTTAAGTTTTCCTGCACTCCAACGTGCAACTGAAGTATGCCTTAATTAAGGTTGGACAAGAGATGTTCCACTACAACGTTCTGCTGTTTCAACCCTTGATGCTACATCGCCTGTGAAGTATTTACCATTCACTACTGCAACGTCCACTGGAGACCAGATAGACAAGTTTCTCCCAAGTGTCCAGATAAAGAGATTGTTCACCGAGGGGAAATTGCTCTCCCCTGAAGAAAGGTCTTTGCAAGAGGTATGTTCACAGGACAACGTGGACAAGACTGTATGTAAAAGTTATGTACAGCACCTTGAGTTCCTCGATGCAAAAGCCAGAAAAAGAGTAAGAGAAAGGAACAGCACTGAAGGAACACTCTTCCGTATATTTCCTGGACAATCGAGGAAGATGTGAAAGCGCTTACCA
>JAHPZR010030442.1:17500-25000 GCA_019787425.1 Platygyra sinensis | reverse complement strand
GTCAATTTGCTTAAATCGAATTAAAAGACAACCCTTCTTGCCAAAGAAAGCACAACAGTTTAGCTTGCTTTCTCTAACCATCGCTTATGATTCGATTTTACGTGCTTTGATTGCTCATGTCCAAATCTGTTCTTCTTGCCCTTTTCAAAGTCCTTCCGATTTGGTCGCTTAAATCTCGAGGGAAGTTTACTCCTTATACTATTGTCGCTTTCCTCGCTTGAATCTTTGTCACTATCGTCAACGTTATCACTGTCATCATCAACATCCTTGCCGCTGACGTTTAGTTTTGAGCTCATCAACTTGCTGATACGCACACCATCATCATTGTCATCGTCATCGTCGTCATCTTTTTTCCCGACCCCAAGTTTTGAACTCATTAACTTGCTTAATCGTGTCTCATCACCATCATCATCGTCATCATCATTATCATTGCTGCTGATACCAAGCTTTGAGCTCATCAACTTGCTTATGCGGCCGGCGTCATCATCAGTGTTATCCTCTTCACTCAGCTGTTCGTCTCCCTCGTCCTCCACCTTAGCGACGTGGTGGCGAGCTTAAATTCGAAAGATATGTCAGAAATGTGGTCTGATGAACTGAATATGCTACCTTATTTCAAATAATCCTGTGCTATACGGTTAGCACTTCTTACAATATCATGGATTCGTCATCTTAACTCTGTATAGCTGGGGTTTTGGACAGAGACTGTATAAGTAGTTTGTGCCGTTTAGTCAAAACTTAAAAACTTGTGATAACATGACACACTGTGCTCTCATTAACCTTCATTAATTACTAAGTATCATTAGGTCAGCTGTTGTGCTAAAGTTTAGTAACACGGGTATGACCTCGCTTTTTTTCCGGCCTTTTATTTTCCAAGAATATTGACGTTCCATTTATCTCATTAAAGCCAACACAGCAGTCCTTGTTGAAAACACAGAACACAAGTTTTACTTACATTAGAGCACATAATACATGTGTCATTGTCTCTTGTACCATGTCTGATTAATTTGTTTCCAGACTTGCTGGATTAAACTGTTTCTCTAAAATATTTCTACATATACATACGGACTGGCAGAAGGTGTCCGGCTAGCTCAGTCTGTAGAGCATGAGACTTTTAATCTCAGGGTCGTGGATTCGAGCCTCACGGTTGAGCGTATCGTTTAAAATTTTCGTTATTTTTTTTTTCGTGCATGCTTCCTTCGTTCTTTATCAGTGTAGAACTCACCTCGTGTACTGTATGTGCCCTGGCTGGGCACAACCGTAAGATAATAAAACAAAACAACATGAACGGCACTGCCATCCTCGTTGTAGGGCTTTTACTGAATTAATATGCAATCACATGATTTCGTGGCCTCCTGACAATCAACCATTTACTCAAAGAATATTTCACGCTTACATTAGTTCAGAGGAAGTGCTAGCATGTAATGCCAAGTCCCTGTTTCTCTAACTTTCTTGGTCTCTTAATTTCCAAGCAAAACTAGTGATGTACAAGTACTTTGATAATACAAGAAAAACAACGGGACTATACAGCTAGGATCAAGCCATCTTCATAATCAATCACATTCAGTTTGGTGATCAAAATCGATTTTAACAGATGTTCTCTCGAATTAGAAAATTTGGTGTGTTATGTATAATTCCCACTGCCATTTTATTGTTACACCGTAAAGATATTTAAACGTTTAGCTGTTAAGTAATCCTGAAAAGTTAGCTACTGCATAAAAACCAAAACAATCAACCTGGATTACGAACCTTTACAGCTACTCATCCTTTGATTGAAGGAGTTCACGAACATTGCTTTACATGTGTGCTCCACCAAACAGCGTGCTGTTGGATCTTCCTTACAAACGGCCCCGCTGCAAGGGTCATAGCCACAGATGTACCTAGCAGGGACCTTAAACACTCCTGTTAACAAAAATACACGAATGAAATCGTAACCTTGCGGTTGGTATTTGAGATAGTTGGTGCAAGCGTCACTGTCCAATGTGAAAGTTTTTCGTGTCACCCATGCGAAATTTTGTAGTGTTTTTTTATTTGGTTTTGATCATGCAATTTTGTTTTACTGTTACTAGAGCAAAAACAACCACAGATAAAGCATTTTTAACAAAGCAGCGATACATACTAACAAATTGTTTATTGTTACGCAAGTGGGCTAGCAAGTACATTTAATAGCGCTGATGAAAATATTTGGCGCAGTGATTTAACAGCAGATTATAATCGTGATGGCATTAATAAATGACTTATCCAGACAGTGCCCGGCTAGCTCAGTCGGTAGAGCATGAGACTCTTAATCTCAGGGTCGTGGGTTCGAGCCCCACGTTGGGCGTAAGTAATCTTTTTTTTTATATAGTTACGAGCCTTAATTCAGTGACCTTATACTAAAATACTGTACAATGGATTGTATTTCTATTTATCTAACCTAAAAACACGGTTTCTCGGCTGAAGGAGGAATTCTGGTTTTTCAAATCTTGTATTGTGTTTTCAAATATTATTTAAGAAACCGAACATCTTTCCCGTCTTTTCTGCAATTACCTCCCAGTTTATTTACTTTTAGTTCTAAGATCTCATTGCATGGTTTTTTTACCTTTGCATTTTATTGTTTTTCCAAATGCATCAAGAAAGACAGGATGACACCTCGTGTTCACAACACACTTGGCAGCCGCGCCTTGAAGACACGTGGTATATTTGCATGGATTAAAGCGACAAACAGCTTGCGGGTCAACATTCAGGTACAGGTTATCACCTGATGAGTAGATAAATACCGATTCATGGATATAATTAAAGTCAAATGAGCAATTCACCCAGCTTCCAATTTAAAGGAACGATGATCATCAATTTTCTCCTAACGACATTGATATCATCTGTCAAGCAGCCAGGATGAGAAGTTATCAATTGACCAGTGACATGATAAGGAGAGTTATGATAGGATCATTTCTGTTTTAGGTTACTGATATCAGTTTTAAAGGAGGACGCTCTAAACTTGTACATATATTGTGCTGTTATTGGTTTAAATTCGGAAAATCCTGGTGAATTCCTTGCTAGGAAATAACTATATGAACTCAAAAACGGACTAATATACATTTCAGGCGATAACTTATATTTTAGCTGATAAATGACTGCAGAAACGCTCAGTCCGGTAGATCATGAGACTCCTAATCTCAGGGTCGTGGGTTCGAAACCCACGTTGGGCGACGTTGTTTGGAAGAAGAAAACCAAAAAACAACAAGCAAAACAAAAATTACCTGTACACTGTGAAACCTTTCTCTCCTCTGAGTCGAAAAACACCGGTCTGCATTTAAAGTCACTGACACATGTTGCATAGGGTAACAATATACACTTAGCAACCATACACGGGTTGTATCCACAAACCGTCTGAGGGTCTATGTCCACGATAGAGTCTTGGTCTGTACAACAAAGTTTTCAAGATCAAGTCTATTACACAAAATGAAGTTAATTTCTATAATAACAAGAATCTATTACAATGAAAGATACAAATTACTTCGGGATTAAAATCATTTAACATTACAGCCTCTTGTCGCAAACAAGAAGCATATCTCATTGTTTCGCCCATTAAAATTTAAATGAAATGCATTTTCAGGTGCAGTTATCGTGGTGTGCACTGCTGATATGATTTTATAGGTTATTTCGATAAAATTTGTACAGCAATCCTCTCCCCTTTATTAGCATAAAACTACGAATGACTCGTCTAAGCCACAATAACCGGACCTTCGAGCTTCCTGTAAAATCATCGAGATGTATTCTTCTCTAGACGTGTTGCTCTCCCGGCTCCTTACACTGAGTCTGAACCTATTGTATTCTGAGCCTACGACGTAGTTTTAATTTAGAATATATGTTACATACCCTGGCAATGTTTGCCGTAACATGGTTTGACTTGCTTTTTCGCTCCTCTACATCTTCTCCCACCGTTTGCCGGTTCCGGGTTGTTACAGTGGCGCCGTCTTTTCTTCATCCCTTGTCCACACTTCTGAGAGCAGGACGACCAGGATGACCAGGGTGAGTAACCACCATCAACTGTTTTCATCAGAACATAAACGTGATCATTACTCGGTACCTTCAGTTTTTAAGAGATACCATTCCAGCAAAAAATTAAGTCTAGAATGTGGCTTACCTCTACACGCTTTTATTTTGCAAAGTTTAAGTTGAAAGCGCGGTCCCTCGCAGTTTTTCCCTCCATTTGCAGGTGCAGGGTTGGTACAATAACGTTCACGTGACCGTAGTGCAGTTCTGCCACAAGCATGCGGACATGAAGACCACGATGTCCACAATGTGAAATCGCCATCCACTAAAATTACAAAGAAAACAAGACAGAAAAAACTGTCTGTGTAGTAAACGCTCCTGATAAACAGTCAGCATTGCACATACTATCTAATGACAAATTCAATTACAAATGTGCAAATGAAAGCTAAAATAAAATTCCAGATTGAGCATGCCATTCTAGTCCTGCCTACCTGGAATAGTACCTTCACCTTCCTTGCTTTTCAGAAAGTCACTAATGTTAGCTAACGAATCTGAAGAGGACTGGTTCTGATCGCTTGGAACCAGGGCGTTTTCAGCAGTGGTCGGGTTAACTTTGTCTGCGTCACTCCCCTCATTAATAGAACCACCAACCTGAGGCTCCTGACTGGCTGGGTCCTGCAGGCGACTCAGTTCATTTATTTCTTCATTGTCATTGTCATCTAAAGAACCAACAGGGGAAATTCAGCATAAAGTACTCAATAAACTCAGACTGAGTGTAGAGTTGACAAGTGATAATAACGTTCATTGAGTGATAATTCGACTCGCTGACTTGGCTGACTGACTTAATGACTGACTGACTGACTGACTAACAGACTGAATGACTGATTTAACTGGCTGATTTGCCGACTGACTGACTGACTGACTGACTGACTGAATTAACTGGCCGGACTGGGTTGATTGGCTGGCCGGCTGACTGACTGAGCGATAGACTTGGAAACGACTGACGGACTGACTGAGGGACGGACGGACGGACTGACTGACTGACTGACTGACAGACTTGGGAATGACTGACAAGCTGATAATTGGCTGACTGACTGACTGACTGACTAACTGACTTTATTTGGATTAAAGACTGACTGACTGGCTGCCCAACTGAATGACACCCCCTAGCGGAAAGGAAAGAAAACTTGCTAAGTTTACAAATTTGCAGGATTAATGGTCGGTTTTGGCAACTTTCAATGCTGCTCAATTTAAAAACAGACAAAATTATCAATCAAACATTTTAAGATCTTTTAATGCATGCCCTGTAATAGTAGTAATATTTGATCAAAAAGTATAATTTTATTGACGGGAAGAGAAGCGTGCTAAATTAATTTCTAAATTAACTTCCAAACTAACACTCCACTAAACTGACGCTAACTTTCAGAAGCCGCTTTAATTTACTAGACACAATTATTTATTATAGTTAAGTATATTTGAATGCCATTATATTTTCACGTAAAACACCTACCCTTTACTTGTTGCCTCTTGACTAAGTCTTTTCCTTCAGGAAGTAGGGACTCTATAATGGCCTTAAGTTTGGGCCATTTGCTTCAATAAGAGGTGGGACAAAAACAAACGTATTTAAGGTTGGCATGAGTAACTGAAAAGAACTGAACTACTAATACCAATTCCCTCGAGCTTCATAGATTATTCACCAGCTTTTCAGTTGTCCGGTTGCCTTAGCAATTTACCGGTAATTGCTTATACGCCTGGGTGGAGAGATGCACAGCACCGAAGGAAAGAACACAAACAAACACTTTCTAGGCAGGGCTCAAATGGCACGGATCTCTGAAGTGACACACCGGATTGCTCATTTACCTCACACGCAGTTTTTATCAGGATCCGATAGAGCTACTTGCTAAACAGCATATATTCTGGTTTTAATAAAGTAATGACGTTTTTCGCTCTAGCTTTCGAGTGAACACAAAGGGACTAAGCCTTAATGCCGGGATGTTCAGTAATACTACAAACTCACTTTGAAATTTAACAGGATCATGCTACAGATAGCGACAGTACACGCCACTTACCTCTGTGGGATAAAGACTTATCTAACTCCGCCGACGCAGCATTTATCAAGGAGGCAAAGGAAACTATAACCACCATAACGCTAGGAATAGACAAAAACGTCCCCGCTTTCTTCCTGTTCATTTTCAAAGGCTGTACAACTAAAAAACGGCATTCCCCATCTATAAAAACAGCAATAGAGTCAAAATGAAGCCCTCCCCAGGGCTGGGAATCTACAAAATGAAACTTATCTAAATCCAAGATAAAATAATTCACTATATTTAACAGCATGAACAGGTAAGTGTCAACATGGCGTTATTAACAACTACACAGAAATTGCTATTCCTGATTGAGAGCTTAAAAAACGATCGATGAGGAATATAACAAATTTAACGTTCCTTGCTCTCGTTTCGCTTAGTAACTTTGCAAGCTTATTATTATCAACCTTGACGATGTACAGTGAATGTTATGGTGTACAAATTACCTTATTAGGGTGGCATACAACAGGTGTTGTCAAACCATATTTTTCTATCCAATAAACGACTTGTCAAATCCAAAACTTGTGTACTCAAAACTTATCTTTTCACTTGCGGTAGAGCTCAGCCAAAAATCGTGAGAGAAAGTCAGTCCGCCGTAGCAAAGAGGAATTTCTTTAAACTGACATCACAATTCTTTGACCCGAATAGCTTTGGTGAATTATGCAAACTCAAACTCATGAGTGGACTTGTTCAGCCTGAGTTGGTTCATGATTGTTTATGGTCGCCTGGTTAAGTGATTGGCCTTGTAACTCGGTTTTACTTCGTTTCTTAGTTTTCATTCTGTAAGGAACATCTGCCTATAAAAGATGGCTTTTGTGGAGAATAATTTAGCTGGTTGTGCCAGTTATATGGCTCGTTAGAGCTCTACAACTGATCGAAGATCACCGAGGCATTTCGGAGCACAGGTTTCCTTTGCTGTTTATCAGTGCATGTGAAATGAAGCCCGTATTGACTGGTGATATTGACCGGTGCCATATGATTAGTATCAGTGACAATTTTCCGCTCTAATACCTTTAAATATATCTACAATATTGGTTTGTATTTCATTTTCAACTTAGCTAGCATGACTTATTTTTTAATATCAGTTCACTTGTCGAATAAGAAGATCTATCTTAAACTTACGCACCTATGATTGTAACTAGGCCTTATATGTATACATGGGCATGCATCAAGAAAATAATTCTCGGATCCTAAACGATCACCGTGATGAAATTTGAAATTCAATGTAACGACATAACTTTGAGACAATACAATAGTTCACATGTTATTAAAAAAAGGAGTGATTTTTTGCCATTAATAGTTATTCTGAGCGAGCTCAAAGAAATCTTGAGAATCTTGAGAAGGGTCTTGCTCTGTATTTAGGAGACTTGTCGTGTGGATCTACAGCTACTTTGGCAATCTTATATGTATTTCCTTATCAATGTCAAGATTTTAAAGTTGCAGA
>JAHPZR010030442.1:0-12500 GCA_019787425.1 Platygyra sinensis | reverse complement strand
GTTATGCTCTGAATAAAAATTAGAGGATGAGTCTTATCCCCTTGAACAGGAGCCCGTGCCTTGAATAAGAATTCTATAATACAATAAAAAAGTGCATTCACACGTAGTAGTAAGTGTTAAAACTTTAAAACTGTCAACCACATAAACAGCAACATTAACACTGCCATCGGTACTTTTAACAAAAATTAAGAACTGCAAAGTATGGTTTTCATTGGCAGCGAGTCTACCTGCAACATACAGTGTACCCTGTGTATACCATAAACAGTTTCGATATTTAACTTTTCAACATATAAAAAATTATACTGAAATATTAGAATTTGGTATCTTTGTAAATATGCTATAAGATTATTTCTGCCCACAATAAAATTAGAGTATTGGTCTTATCGCCTTGAATAATGATTCTATAATAAAATGAAAAAGTGCATTTACATGTAGTGGTAGCGTTAAAACTTTAACTTTTATCAACATAAACTAGTCAACAATATAAGCAGCAACACTGCCACTGGTACTTTTAACAAGCATTGTAAAATTCATTAATTATTCATGAGCGTGCAAACCAATCCCAGCACAATATTCAGATCACATGTACACAACTGTAAACCCCAATACAAATCAACTGTCTGAAAGCTCGGGGAGGGATTGAATAGGTAGCAGGGAAAGGCTGGGGTTGATGAATTATTAAACAGTAGAATTAACTTTTGATACAAACTCCTGCTCAGCTAATTAGTATTCATAAACTTTTGATACAGATCTCTACTGATTAAAATGAATAACAAAATGGACATATTTTCATCATAGAATTTAATGCGATGAAATATTGCTTCAAAGAATGTCGTTTTACCTCCTGTCACTTTTCTCCGTTATGTTAAACGCCTTTTCTCCTTGTACGTTTCCCAAATGGCGATTAATGCCGCAAACAAGTAGGTACAGCGTCTTAGGAGGGTAGCGTTCCCCGGTTTGCTTCGCAACTTCACAAATGAATTTGCAGAGCCAGAAGTTTAAACTGTCGGCGGACATGTGCTCGAGTGGGACTGACAAGTCCTCGACATTGGTCGACTCAAGTCCGTTGCCTCCAGATGTTTCCAACTGCGCTTTTTTATTCATTCTCGTATTCTGCCAGGCAGTAAAAACGTTCACCGCCCATTTTGTATTGTACTTAGTGTTTTTAGGTACGGTTTCAGACAATAACAAAATTTCTTCCTTTTCAGTTTTCGGCGGACGAAAACGAACTGTTGCCATACTGGCGATTTGGCAGTGACTGAAAATTTAGAATATTTCTATTATTGTCTCATGCACTGTCTCCTGTGGGACGTACAGCATTTTGGCATCCATGTCACAAAACAATACTTTGCATTCAATTTATTGTTTTCCTTTCGCAAGTAGGTGAAAATATTTGCATCCGATGTGTATGGCATTCTGGCATGCATGTCCAATGAACGAATCCCATAACAATACTTTGCATTCAATTTAATGTATTCATGTCCCAAGTAGGATAAAATATTCGCGTGAGATCTGTATGAACGTTTACAATGGCTCGCCTATCGGCTCGCCATTGTAAACGCCCATACAGATCTCCCGCTCATATTTTATCTACTACTTAAGAACCACAAAGTGTGGTTTTCATCTTCGCTCTTGGACATACTCGTCTGAGCAAAACTGTTAAGGTTTACGTGTCGCTATCGTAAAACCACATAGGAGAGTTTGTGTTGGCCTGTCTATTAACTTTTCAGAAAAGGTAAATCGCTCAAAGACATACTCGCCAGAACAAAACTTTAGAGGCTTTAACCACATAGGGGAGTCTGTATTGGCCTGTCTATGACCTTTTCAAAAAGCAATATTTGTCTGAAAAAAAATTCGTGCAGAGGGTTTCACCTAAAAAAAATATTCCTGCACAAGCCGTGAGCGAAAAAAAAAAAATCGTGCAAGCTGAAAATTCCCCTCCCCCCCCCCCCCCCCCCATCACTTTTGTAATGGTCCGTCCCTTATGTCTGGCAAGACACGAGTATAATTAACTTCAGCTAATTACAAAAATAAATGCAAATTTATGATATATGACAAAAAGGTCGCGCACGTTACAGATCAGCATTCATCAAATTAAAAAAAATAAGCAAAATACGTTGGTAACAAACCAGCAACACAATATAAGGTGTTATGATTCCACCAATCCTCGCTACAGTGGAACAGGCTCCGACGCCATTGTTTCTAAAACAACAAAAACAGTTTATAACGATACAGCGTCACGGCTCAGCACATGCGCAGGCTGTAACATGAGCATATAGTTTTTTTCTTGCTTGTAGTTCAACAATCACAGGTTATCATTTCAGTAGAATGCAGAATGCAAGTAGAATTATTGATGCCTAAATTTCATGGAAGATGTGAACCGATTGGCATCCGAAATGTCCAATTTAGTATTAGTATTCAATTTTATTATTCGAACTGAAGGATTTTTTCTAGACACTCTCACAAGTGATCTACTTGAATCCTACTGGTTCATAAACAATAGAACTGATTGGTGCACGAGAGGCGATGCTTTCAGGAGGAATTCTAATGGGAAATATCATCTCCATTGCTGTAGAAACAATGCACCTGTCTTGTACTCGTCTCCTGTGCGCGCCTTATGGAGATGGTGGTGGTGATGGTAACGGTAATGATGATGATGATGATGATGATGACGATGACGATGACGATGACGATGACGACGGCGACGGCGACGGCGACGGCGACGGCGAAAATGAAAAGTGCCAGTGCTTAAATTAAGACTCAGTATTATCTTACCTTATCACAGTGGGATAAAGCTCAGCAGTGTACAAGTAAATGATAGAGAAGGAGCCGACAGCACAAGATTTTGCAATCATCACAAGTGTGACCACAGCAACTTGGTAATCTAAAGATACAGAAGTTATTTATATTAAGTGGCATGCATGAACCCACTAATAGTGCAAGATAAACAACATTTGCTCCCCTTGGAACATATTTTGTGCAACGTTTTAAGCCAGGGTGATGAAATTCTAAATGATCAAGATAAGAATTTTGCAGCCATACTTTAGTAAGTCTGAAATGCCCCATGGCCAACGACTATCACCTCACATAAGAATCGTTAATCATGTTAATGGAACATCTAGGAAGTCGCCATAAAAATAAAATTCTGACAGAAAGTCTTTGAGGTCTTTTAGGGGACTTATTTTTATGGGGGGGGGGGGGGGGGGGCGCCTGTTAAAGGGTCGAGCCAAATGCAGAAAATCACTGAAAAGGATAAGGTGAGAGCAAGTCTCACCGGACTAAAAAGCTAAACATAACGACATCATTCACAAGACACGTTGTGCAGTCGTCTCTAAGAATACTTAGCAACTAAGAAGTTTTCAGATAGCAGGTTCGTAATTGGGAGAAGTTATACGTGACACTATAAATGATGAATCTCAAGTTCATAGACTCGGCTGTATCTCAGATTTGGGGGCTATCTTCAGAATGGCACATGTTTCGACATTTTAAATGTAGCAATGAAAAAAAATGTATTTGATCAAACCTTTAGTGGTTGGGACTGCAAGAGCCAAGAAACAACATACTCCTCCAAAGAGAATGACCACAGAATAGCTCAAACGGCGACCAAACCTAATCAAACATTGCGTATAAATTCTTGAAATAATGATTTCTAGCAATAGCCCTTGAGATATATATAAAATGTGCTGGAGTATGAGTAACTGGGTAAAATATCTGAATCCTAGAAAATTGATTAATATCAGAGCTTTTGTCATTTTCGTTAAAAGAGAGATAATGCATCAATGAAATGTTTTGTTGAAATATTTCTTGGAAAATTCTACTTGGAAATATAACAAGGCTGACACTTATTGACGCTTAAGTGTAGCTCCAGTCACATAGTAGCAAGAAAAGTTTACCCAGCAATTACAGGAAGATGAGTAATCTTGATATGTTTATTTGTAGTTTTAAGTAGCTTCAGTGATCTGACTTAATCACTAGCTACCCCTTAAAAATAGGTAGTGCTAGTGAATACGGTGCTGTCAGTTTCACTTCATCTTTCTTGTATCAAGATGTCTATTTAACAATTAGATTATGAGCTCGAGATTTCTATGAGGTGATAGTTGATGAGGCCGAAGGCCGAATCAACTATCGCCTCATAGAAATCGAGAGCGAATAATCTAATTGTTTTAGTAGAATTCTTACTAAGATTTACTTTAAATAACGGTTTCCAATTATTTCTCGACGAGTTATTAAACTTTGTGCCTTAAAAATATCGCTCGGATTAATTCGGCATTTAAAATTTAAGTTGTATACGGGAGCGCATCATTTTTTTCAATAGTTTCAACTTTTCTAAAGTTAAGAAACCGTAAATGTCCTTCGTTAAGTCTTCTCAGAAATTTAATTATCCATTTTCAGCAAAATTTTTCTCCAAAACTTTGGCAAAACGATAAAACGTCGCCATTTCGTAGACTAGTTCCAGCTACTGCACACTAATGGCTGATAGTGTGCAATAGCTCAGCCAATCAGATTACAGCATTTGCATTAGTGTACTAGTAGAATTCTACTAATCCAATTTATTGAATAGATATTCCTTATACTTTATTTAACAAATAAAGAAGCTTAAGCCGTGTATTACAATGTGATAAAAGACAACGGGCATTTAAAAACTCGAGAGAAATGTAGAAAACAAGAGTTCTCGAGTGTTCTCAAATCTCCAGAGTGTTTATGATTAATCACAGTGTAATACACGGTAGTTGATGTGTAACATACAAAATCAGAATCCAGACAGCATTCCAAATGGTCGAGAATGGAAAGAAAGATAGTTAAACATGATTTTTTTACCTTTTAAGGAAATAACAGCAAATAGCGGAGGAAGGGAAGGTGACGATGACCAATAAAAAGTAGTTGAGGTACACGTTTCCAGCCAGATTGTGAACATTATAATTAATTCTATAAAACATAATGGTGTTTACATTCCTAGAAATGAGCAAGGAAGAAAAAAAAGGAAAATCTATCACACGAAATCAGTGTTTTGGAGTGTGGGAAAAAGTACTAGAATAACAGGAAAATGTCTGCTCTAGTTCCCAAGTGCCCGATATGACGGGTCTGCAACCTTTGTGATTTAATACTAAAACAAGAAGCTTATTTTTCCCTTACTACGAGATCTGAATAATAAATGTGAAATTATTTCTAGGTTGAAACTTATGAAACAGTCCAAAATGGATCCGCTCAGACAGGACTGGACAAGGTTTGTTTACTGATGGTTGTTAATGAGCGCCTGCTGACATGTCCACATGATGAGAGTAACAAATCAGTTGTTTCCGCAAATAATCACGTGCAAATACACGACACCTTTTGAAACAGATCCATCAGCGATCAGACCCGTGTATGTGAAAATCGACCTCAAAACAAACCTACACACCAAGCCTAGCGTTTATATGGAGCTCGTCTATTTGAAGCTGAAAGGGCTCTATGTCTTGACCTGCGGCTTAAAACATCGCACCGGATCGAGACCGGATAAGAGGTATTACCGTATAGTTAGCAAATCTCTTGTGTATTAAAGACAATGTTTGCGCCAGATTCATTTGATCATAAAGCAGTCTCGAGCTTATAAACATAGCTTTGGGACTGAGGTAAGTCGTCTGGGAGCATGCCTGACGAGTTTCCTCATCATTCCAGTTCCTCAAAGGGTTGCTTACAATCAATTTTTGTCATGCTCGTATGCGAGCTCCACAGCTTAATACAGTATCATTCCGTCTTACATACCAGTTGAAAAACATGATCAGACTTCTTTTCCGTAGTTTTGGAGTCTTGATAATATCAAGGATTCCACGCTTTTTGGCTTCCGTTTCCTTTCTTGTAGCACTCTTTTTCACTTCTTGGATCACGTGTTTTAGGTGAGTGGGGTCCACTTGGACGCGATTTCCGACGGCGTATTTCATGAGAACCTCGTGAGCTTCATCCAGGTGATTTTTGGCAATGAGCCAACGAGGAGTTCTTGGAATCCACCTGAGAAAGATCTATTTTATCATTGACCTAATTTAAACAATGCTCTGGGGGCACAGCGATGAAAGATACTAGAAACTAATCCAAGGGGAAAGAGACACCCGTTGTAAAAGTGAATCAAAAGTTTTACCCTTGACGTCACAATGGTTACAAAATAAGCCAGTAAGGGTCGAGATGGCTTAGTACTAGGCTGAAATACATTCTGAACTATTCTCGAGACATTATATGTTGGCTTACACGATAAGTCAATTATCCGCGCCTGCCAAGATCCACACATTAAAAATTCAAACTTACCACCAAGCCAGCAGAGGTAGGAAACCTGGTAAGGACGCGGCCATTATGAGATGACGCCAGTTTGGAATCAAGTAAGCCAATAAACACAATAAAGAGGATCCAACTGCGAGGAACATCATATTTACGATTCCCACCAATGATCGATGAGCAGTTACCACCATCTCTATACAGTACACAAATCGAACCAAGATACAACCAATTGTTCCAGCACCGGCCAAAAATCGAAATAAAGAGAACAGCGACAGGCAGTCGGCTACAGCTGACACGACACCGCAAGTGGCCTGAAACGGAATACAACATCGGTTATTGTGCGAGCTGTCCCACGAGGTACTCCCATGTGAGAGGGGCGGCAGTGACAGTCGTCGTGTCATTTAGCGGACAGTTTCTTTATGGTTTAAAGTTCGCATTCGAAGACAATGTCTTTGTCGTTATTAGAGTCATTAAGGTTGTTCTATGTGTGCGATATTTGGTGTCATTTAGGGATTATATTGACTTTGAGATAGGACTAGGAGCTTACGCTAAATTTCCCTTGAACATTAGAGTCTACATTTGTAGAATTATCTCATTTTCCTGCTCATAAAACTGTCGACAGTAGACAGTTGAATTTGTCTTGAGATTTGATAAGAAGAGAAGCCGATAAGTTATCGTTAATTTGATCGCACCTTTACTACTTGGATAACCGTAGTAATTCTGGAGCTAATACATACGAAAAGTCCCGACGGGATGTATTCATTAGATTAGAAGGGAAGTATTTATTAAGCCTTATCGCTTAAGGACTGTCCAGGAATAACAGCATGAAATTTCCCTTTTTATCCTTTTATTTCTAGGTCAGTGGAATGCTTACTATCACTCAGGAGACTGAGTAACATGGGTGTTAACCTGCGATCAGGCGTCCTTTCTTTTTCTTTTTTTCCTTCCAGCCGCGAAGAAAAAGGACGCCTGATCGCAGGTTACATGGGTGTATTCAATCCTCTTCTAGACTCATGGAAAAGTAGAAAGTACTGATTTGGACACCCGCAGTGTCTACTTCATCTCTACACGAAGCACAACTGACAGCACTAGAAAATCTACCAAATCTTTTCTTGGACCATTCTCATACATTAACCATGCAAATGAACGGTAAAGCAATCTTTATGGCAGTATATATAGCAGAGAATAATGTACTTACCTGTAGTCCAAAACTCAGGAAAAAAGAAAGTTTTCTTCCAAAATGATCAGAGATGCTGCCAAATACAAGGGCTCCTACAAACAAACCCACCATGAATACAGCCCTGGTCATGGCTCGTAAGTGACGCCGATCACATATCAAATCCCACTGCAAAATAATTTCATGCAGAACACTTAATCGTACACCTTTTATTTTCTTTCACAATGTACTAGGCACCCGTCGATCGGGGAGGCAATGCCCAAAAGGGGTATCTTTTGCAGGCGTCAGGTGTAGAATAGAGTTGGGATTTCACAAGTACTAGTTGAGGTTTTTCTCCGGGTACTCCGGGTACTCCGGAGGAAGTGTCAGGCGTACGTCACGCGATGTTGACGTATAAGACATATCGAACGCACTCGTTAGTCTACGATTATTCCTAGTTGAGTTATTTTTTTTTTAAAAAATACCTCTTAGTCGGCGCGTCAAGTATGTTGTGGACGGGTCAATGGATCAGTGAGTGAGTGAATGAGTGAGTGAGAGATGTATGTATGTCACACCAATCAGATCGGGTCTACTATAAACAGCCAATCAAATTTCTTGTTTTAAAGATAAATGGTATATGAGAAGATTTGATCCCGATACAGTTCAGAACGGCCATATTTATCCTTCTATAAAAGAGGAGAAAGTATTCATATATTGGGTTTATCTCGGCAAATTCGGTGGGTTAGGTTGAGGATTTTAGTTATGGAAGAGATGAGCCTTGAGGTTTGAAACATTGCGTGAGCTAGTTGTATGCAAATGACCGAGATGTTATTTTTAGTTACAAAGGTAACTTGATATTTTTGTTTTTTGAGTAAATTCGATTAGACGTCACGCATCGTTGCTTCTAGTTCTTAGGAAATGTTTTAGGGGAGACAAGACTGTTTTGATTCGAAAGAGTTCGAACGTTTACAATAGGTACAGGTAACGATTGTTTTGATCTTGTTGCATGCAAATATAGACAGTTATTTTTATTTTTTAGTTACAAACAGTAATTTGACACTTTTGTTTTTCACAAGGGAGTAAATTCAATTAAAGCTAACCAATCGTCAGCACCTGTTCGCACGAGATGCTTGCTATTTTTAGTTACAAATGGTAACTTGACACTTTTGTTTTTCGTGTCGGAGAAAATCGTTCGCACGAGATGTTTGCTATTTTTAGTTATAAATGGTAACTTGACACTTCTATTTTTTGCTATAGGAATAACTTCAATGGTAGCTTACAAATTGTCGGCTTTCGTTTCCAGGATATTAAACAAAAAAGAAGCTTTCATTTCTAAACTGTTTTTACGTCTCTGCAGTAGCAGTTTATAGCTTTATTTGATGACATTCATTTCAGTTCGATATTTTTTGAAGACTGCGTGGCGTCAAGTTAAAGTGCAAAATCAGACTTTCGATGTATCAGAAAGTTTTTTCTCTTTCTTTCTATTTTCGGTGAAGTAGTGTTGTTTTGTAAAAAGGGTAAACTTACGACTCGTATAAAATGCGAAAAGTTCTCTTAACGGCTTGAGTATTTTTGAGCAAAAATTCCTCTTGGGGTTTGAAAGGGCTATGAGATCGGTGAGTGATGGGGAGTTATGCATGTGCGCATGTCACACAAATCACAGTGTGGGTTGTAACAAAGAACGAATCAAATTGCCTGTTAGAAAAAAAGATGATCATCGATTCAGAATTCTGCTATCTCTGAAACCTTTCAGTTCACAAAAAAAATAACTCTTGCACGCCTTGCGTTTTGTTGTAAGCTGAGCGGAAACCAGATATTTTATATACCCGGCATAGTCAATCGAACTCAATTCATGGATTGAGTTCGGCAATCGAACAAAATCGCTTGGTGGCGAGTTGGTTGCTGGCGAGGTGGTTTCTTGGTGGCGAGTTGGCTGGTGGCGAAACTCCCTGGTGGCGAGATGACCGGATTCCACACGCTAGAAGCAATGGTCGACGAAAAACTTGAAAACAACTAGTACCCAGACTGTACCCAGACTATTTATACTCTCGGAGATCTGTCACGTGTCTTCTCGTCCTCAAAGTGACTGACTGACCGACAAGAACGCCTCTGACTTAGGGGTCTGTATGCAGAGCATAAGACCCCCAAAACCACTGAGCTTTCAGAAATCAAAAATTCGATTTGATTCGATTGTTCCGAATTATTAACCTAGCGTGTTGTTGTCTCAGTGTATTGAATTGCAGCCGTTTTCCCTGTGTTGGAAAAATTTTGAAGAAATTTCCGTTGCAAATTAGTAGTATTAGTTCAAGGTAAGTTATGCTCTATTTCAAAATTGCTCTGTCGAGCTGTTTATGATTGGTTTTCTTTCTTTCATTTCGAAAATTAACTGCACTGCTATGCCTTATTTGTTCTTCGTTATTTCATTCAGGTGTCGCTGAGCGGAGTTTCCTCGGCGAGGAAAGGCAACATATCTAGACTCGCCTTGTGTTTAGTGCGGATTGCACTGAAGCAAAGACGCTTTCCCAAGCCCACATTCAATGGCTTGAAATCCGGTGCGAGTTGCACCACATATCTTACAAGCTTATCTCAGGAGTATCTGACGAGTCACAAGGTCTCACAAACCAGTATTTACATGTGCTTGAACTATCGGTGTGGTGGACACCTCAAACTGGAAGACTTATTGTACTCTCAAAAATACTCGCACTCAATAAGAGTCTTGCACTACTGTTGTTTGGTATTAGCTGCTAACGTAGGAGCAACGATCGGACAATACCGATCAAGGATCGGCTGTCACAACAATTTTGCCAAAGCCAAGGATGCTTTTTCACGTGTGCGAGACCGATTTTGGAATATGTTTTACTTACATGTGTTTTACTTGCCAACAGTAAAAGACGTTTTTGGATAGTACAAGTTGTGGAATGAGGTGATGGTTTGGTTTACACAAATGATATGCTACAATGTTTACATCCATTGCTTCTATAAAAACAAGCAAATGATGTGGAGGAAAATCCAGGTCCTACAATATTTGATATCACTGATACAACTACCACTGTGTCTGCTAACTGTAGTTTTTTTCGTTAAAGGGGCACTGTCACAGTATTTTAACGTCATTTTACAATGCCGAGATATGTTCCTGCATCAAGGGAAACACAAAAATAATGATGCAGTTTTGTTATCTAGGACTTAATCACTACACCGAAATCGTTTATTACCTCCTAGCACTTAGCATGGAAAGGATGGAAATGGATTGAAATTTGAAAAAACTAGCCAGTTTTTTCAAATTCTAGAGCCAATCCTTCAAAATATTGCCAGATATTCATTATGGTTTGCTCTCTGAGCTATCATTCGTTTGATATGTTTCTTCTAGTCCATTTGAGCATTTTGGGAAGCTGAAAACAGAAAAACTCCCATGACAGGGCTCCTTTAGGTGCTACTGTAATCAAGAGAAGTAAATTTATTTGCAAGAGTGTTAGCATTTAAGGTCATCAGTGAGAAACTGGCTTATCCACCATAAAACTACAGAATTACTTCAGTCAACACTATCCCTTACTTTAATGGAAATATGTATACTCCCTTTTTTGAAGAGATATATTAATTTTCTAAATTTATAAATACAAAAATGACACAATACAACTATATTCCAAACATGAGGTTGAAATATGAAAGAAACTTGAAGTAACCTTTTTCAAATTAATTTTTTATATGAGATAAAACCAAGAAAGTGCAAAATATTGAACATTTTAAAGCCGTGGATTTCTGTGTGCATAATAATTGCCACATTATTGCGCGACAAAACATCACTTCTGCCTGTAGTCAGGAAGCTCCTGCTGTTGTAAAATGGTAATTTCTTTTTTTGGCTCCACTGGGTTTTTAAGTTTTTAATTAAGACAATTGTGTTACAGTTGCATACTTCATGAAATAAGTCCAAGAAGAGAAAGATGAAAACATATTTTCTATTGCTATATTATTTAAGAAATAGAAAACATGTACCGTGTTTCTATCGAGTTATACAAACACGAGTGGAAGTTTGGGAGAACGAGAAATGCTGTGGGAACACGAGCCACAGGCGAGTGTTTCCACAGCTTTTTCGAGTTCTCCCAAACTTTCACTCGTGTTTGTTTAACTCGATAGAAACACGAAGTACATGTTTTCTATTTCTTTTAGAAAACACCACGACGAGAAAAAGGAAAACAACTTGTTAACTTTGGATATCAAAACGTAAATTCTCTTTGCTCGCGCCATCACTACGTCAACAGCGCGCGCTAGTTCTGTGTCTCCATCGAGTTATACAAACACGATTTTTAACCAATCAGTGCACGTGCTTTCTTAGGACTGTTTTCTAAAAACAAATACAATACAGTAGAGATAGAAGGCCTACTAGTTATGCAACACTTTTGAGTGTTATACTTTAGGTGAGTGTGCATACCAAGAGAATATAAGTGACAAGTGGGATATTCCACAGTTATACCAAGAGAAGGGTGGCATAACTATTTTATACCATGCCATAGAAAATACAGCAGTCGGATAGGAATGTTGGGTGTGATACAGTTAAATTGCACTGATCGATGGGAAGGTTTAGTGGAATACTGACGAATATACAACAGACTTCCTGCATTCTGATTGGCTGTTTTTTCTATGGCATTGTATGTATAAATACAGTTATAATCCGTCAAATATTTTTGCTTGCGAATGATTGGTCTTAACATGTCATGTGACCCAATATTCTCCAGCTAAAACTGGGGAATATCCGAGATTGTCATACCTCCCAACTAACAGTGATTAAGAGTGGGAAAATCATCAGCAACTGTACAAGCGATACGCAGTGAGCGTCTTGCCCAGCTGCTTTGCAGCATGTTTTTCACCCAAACCTTACTGCCTACAGTAATTTTTTGGATGGAACCCACCTCTCAAATAACAACTAACAATTCCACAGTACTTAGTTCTTGATGTTATGAATTTATACATTCTAAGTCATCAAAGGAGCAAAACCTCTTGACACAACATGTGCAAGTTCGCTTGACACGTGTAAACAGTAACAAGTTCAGACAGTTAAAACTAGCATGCGACATTATGCACAAAATAGAGCTAAATCGAAAGA
>JAHPZR010030441.1:12500-19530 GCA_019787425.1 Platygyra sinensis | reverse complement strand
CAATTTTCAATTAATCGTTTTGTGGATAACCTGATTTCTTTGAGTTCACGCAAAAAGATATTTTGATAGCTAAAAATAGTGGTGCCCGTTTCGCGAAAGCCTCGGAAACTTTTCGGGCTTGCAAAGCCATTTTTAGATAATCTGTATCTAAAAACCGAGAGGTGTATACGTCTGAAACTCCTTGTATGAAGAGAATCACTCCATACTAAGAAAATGTGAATAAAACTGCTCTCTAGTCATAAGGCTTGATAATTTGCCACGGCTTTATGGGTGCGAAAACTTTTTGAGACCATCGAGAAACGGGCGTAGAACCCTTGATTTATTCCCCTAAGGGAGATGACGCGGAGCATCCCCGACCTCGTCATGTGGTAGTTGCCCCCCACCCCCTCCGGATATACCAATGAATCGTTGAGGAGACTGCACTGATTGCAATTAGTTTTGTTCATTTAGGTTTTGTCGCGGTTTGATGAACATAACAGCCTATCAGAAACCGTTAACATAATTAGAAATATGGCAGATACTGGTGGTGAAACAAATACTGGTGGTGAATCAAATACTGGTGCAGCTCTTAAAAAAGCCAAAGCTCTTTTTGAAAACGACGCTAGAAAAGGTGTTTCTAACATCGCTTTAGTTATAACTCGCGGCAAGTCAAAAGATGACATTAAAGGTCCATCTCAGGAGCTCAGGGCCTCAGGAGTTACTGTCTTCAGCATAGGAATCGGTAAAAATTACGATCTTAAAGAGCTGCGACAAATGGCTTCCAATCCAGATTCACAGCACACGTTTAAAGCAGAGTTTGATGCTCTTAAGTACATTGTGAACACCATTGTTGATACGGCGTGGAAAGGTAGGTAAATCTTCTATTTTTTATGATGTTCCTTGCATACTCAATTTTGGCATAAGTGTCATTTGCACACATAGGAATTGTAGGAATTTTTAGTCCCATAGTCCCATAGTACAAAGGACTTTGATAATGGAAAGCCCTTACTCGATTTTTTCCTCATGGCTAGCCTTGCAGGATTTTTTTTCAGACGTTTTTGCTGTACAGGAACGTTCTTGGAAATTGCCCAACCCCTCTTTCCTCCAGAAAATGATAGTCCTTCCCATATGGAAAATATTTACCAACGTATGACCCAACTTACGAAACAACGGGAACTGGTAAAAGTCACTCTCTAACGTTCTTCCACTAAAAACAAAAGATTTGTACGTTTCTTATAGCTGCTTTATCACAGATGGCGCGCTGGCCTGATAATTGGTGGGCCGGGCTCGACTCCGGATCGAACGGTCCAGGTTATTTGGAAGAATTCGAAACTAACGCTTATCATCAAGTTAAGGATGATGTAAAATATATGCATTATCATATCGTAAGGTAATCATAACAGGCGAAGAGGTCTATTCCGAAAAACACGATTAACTTTGCTGTGCTTGCCCAATATCAAAAACTGGAAACAATTAAATTTCTGTATGCGTGGATCTCTTATCGTTTCTTATGTTTGACCTGGTAAAGGTTATTGTAGGCAAACATTCATGCACGTGCACAGACAGCAATAGTACGTTACAAACATGACATGACTCCTTATTTGATTCTTATGCAAACACAGCCGGCGGAGTAAGCGCAGGGGTATCAGGAGGAGCACGAGCAAGCATTGGTGGCAGTATAGCCATCACGGATGGAGTAGGAGAAAAGAAGCTGATGAAGATCAGAAATGTTATGGGAAGCAAATTAAAGAAGCAAGGAGATACAGAAATTGTGACAGACGACTCAGATACAGACAGTGTTGCTTATCAGAATTTGATTTCTGATGGGCTATTAGGTACATACTCTACGAAACACACATAACAGGGGTGAAACTCAGTTAAAAAAAAAAAAACAGCACAAACAGGGGTAGGCTGGGGCGGATACAGGACATCGGAGGCTCGAGTTACGCACCACCGACGAAGTTCCCCTGTAGGCGGGTGCAGGGGGGGTCCACGGGTTTCCTCCTCATGAAAATGAGATTTCAGGCATTCTGAAGCCAAGTCAGCATCATATAATGTATGATATAGATATTTTTTTTGAATTAGGAGGCACGACCGAACTCCCCGAATCCCGCCTATATCCGCCTCAGTGCCAGGCTAGCACGTTATGTCGATGATGTCTAGGATCTCCTGTATTTTTTTTCTGTCTGGTCAAAGATTTTTTCAGAGCTGTTACACAACCAAAAACACAGACACTGTTAGTTCCTTATAATTGTTGCAAGATTCCTTTTGTATCATTTAGGAGTCGAAAGAGCTGACGGAGGAGACACGGAAGACAAATGGGATACAGGGGATGTTGTTAAGGAGAACCTGTTATCCGGCGCTGATATTGGTACGCTATAACTTTTTAATGTATTTTGGAATTATTAACTAGCATAATAAACTCTGATAAACGTCACATTTTGGCGGAGCTAACCTAAGTAGCAACTGCCTAGTGTCATCATGGCATCCTAGGGACAGATCTGGAATATATTTGCAGAGATTTAGAGAAGTATAAGTAGGAATGTAATACGTCATCATAATGGTTTATTAAGCAATAAAACTTAATACGGATCAACCGTAAAAATTAAACCAATGAAACCAATGGACTCCCTTGAGGATACCAGTGGTCCACGATGTTTAGAGGAGAAATGTTTTACCCAAAATGACAACTGATAAACTGATAAAAAAGAACACTTTCATATAAATTAAAATCAGTTTTAAAGCTTGGCTTCAATAGCAGTGCTTGTTATCGTGGAGATGATTTAATTTTGGGGGGGTTAGAGACCCATTTTGCAGCGAGCCTCGTCTTGAGAGGAGGTTAGGGTGTAAGGAAGGTTCAGTAACACCGAGTAAATGTAGGAAGTGGATGACAGAATTATCCTGCCTGCTAAAGAGAGGTGGCCATAAGTATACAGGCTCAGATTAACTTGGTTACACTTTGATGAATAAGCAGCTTAAGAATAGCACTTTGATATTGGCATTTAGTAACCGGCTCTACACTTATTGCACAGGAGGCAAGAATCAGGAAGAGATATCCGGGAGACGAAAGAGATGACTTACGGCCACCTCTCACGTGCACGTGTACAAACAAGAGAACGATACGGAACTTTGACGACCTTTGTTGGACCTGACTAACTGGGTTTTCACACGTATTCTTATCTGCACGGATAAACCGGGCGCGTGAATATGAATTAACCAAACACGCTGCCCTTTGTCGACATAGATCCATCAATGACATTTACCTTATACGCGATTGTCCTGTTCAGATATTTGGTGATCTTCAAAAAATGAGCCAGTGCCATATATTCTGAACGGCCCTTTAGTAGTTTAGAAGAGAGGAATTGGAATTAAAACTCTAACATGCCTTTATCACACTAGTACAGCGCGACAAGCATGCTATTATTGAAACGAAGCTTTCAAACATCGCGGATCGACTTTTTTGTTTTCTGAGGTATACTAACCCCGGGGGGTGGGGGGGAGCACTCCCATATAAAAAGGACAGGGGGGCTCATCAGAAATTTTGACAAGAACCCCTAAGAGCTACCAAGGTCCTGTTTTGTGAGCGTGGTTTGAAAGTAGTGCCAATTCTGAAACAACATATTATCTCCTTTGATATTCTTTTTGGCTCAAATCCCTAAACTTGAGATGCCGCAAAAGCGGACCTTATGAGGTTAAGAACTACCATAACGGCTTTTTAGAAGGTACGATTAGCAGCCTGGTCGGTCATTTTTTTAACAGCTTTATTGGGTACTAAACATAACTAAATAACAAGAATAAAAGGAAAGACCCAAAAGGGGCAGGTGCAACGGGATGAAGTCCCATGTGAGGCACCGCCCCTGAATTAAAACCTAAAATTAAATCTAAAGCATACACAAGCATCCACAAGAAGAAAGAAATAAAAATCAAGAGTGGCATGAGCATGATAGGACTAGCGCCCACGTGCAGGGGTAATTTTGTATACCCATGCATCAGTTTTAATGTAAGGTTTAATTGGAATTTCAGAGATTGCTTCTAGCATGTTAAACATAGCATTTTACAGAACGAAATAAAGTTTGATTCCTTTTCTGAACCCATACCATCTTGTGAGTAATGTTTCTTTACCAATACACTTGGCAACCGTGTCAGGAAAATAAAGAGGACCGAAGCCTTGCATATTTTATTTCATTAATTAGTTAATTATTTATTTATTTTACAACCCATGTTGATAGCAGTTTTTACAACTTAAATGGTGATTTTGCATTGATTGATTGATTGATTGATTTATTTATTTATCTATCTATTTGAGACGCAGTTTAGGATATAGAGATCTTATGTGAACAAAATGGAATCAGAATGCTAAATATACGATCGCTCTGCCTGCCAAAAGTTCAAAGCTAGCATTCACCACGTCATCCCAATAGGCGGCCATTTCCGATTTGTCTTTTGCTTTTGTGTGAAAACGAGTTTTCGTACGAACCATTCATATGAAAATGAGCTCAGCCTTCAGGTTCATTTTCATGAAAATCAAACTCGATTTTGCACAAGGACTCGTTTAGAATTGAAACGGATGCACTCGGAAATGACCTATCTTTAAACGCCTTCCGTCCTTTTTGAACCCCGACAATTTCTTTAAAATGTATAAGCTTTAGGTTTTCAAAAGCAGCATGACATGAAACACCTAGCTGTAACACTTCAGAATAATCAGTTCTATTTTCTAATTATGCGCGTCATCGAAGTACGTGCAAACAAGCCAGGGAACATGGCCCTTCTCTCTGAGTCCTGGCAAGTGAAAGGTGTAAAGCTTCTTTATGTTCCTTTCCCATCATTAGGTCTTGGGGTGTGCAGGGACAAGGTTGATTTGGCGTTTCTAGTTGATGCATCAGGAAACAAAGACAAGAGGGGACGAGAACATTTTAAAACTAGTCTGGCAATTGCCAAAGCCATCGTCAGTATGTTTGTTATCAATCATCTGCAGACTCATATTGGCTTTGTTGTATTCTCCACCAATTCTCAAGTTGTGTTGAATTTCAAGACATACTTTGACGAGAAAAGTGTCGAAAATGCAATAGATGGAATACAATATTTAGGGGGAAACACTAACATTGGCGAGGGACTAAGGCTTGTGAAGAAAGAACTGTTTGATGTCACTTCCAGACGAAACGTACCACAAATCTTGATTGTGCTCACATCAGGAAAATCAACCGAAGATGTGATAACTCCATCAAAAGCACTCAGAGATTCTGGTGTCACTGTATTCTGTATTGGAATTGGAAAAATGTACAACGAGAAAGAACTCGATGACATAGCCACAGACCCGAATGCTGATCACGTGCTAACAACAGATGTTGCTCGGCTCGGTCTTGTCATCAAGGCAGTTAAAGGCAAAATCTGTAAAGGTAAATATTAAAACTGTACGTAGCTGAACCAGAAAGCATATGTTTTTCCAAAGAAAATACCACTTACTTGAATGTTAGTTTGCCATTTTTAGCCAGGACTTTACAAAGATAACAGAAAGGTGAGGTGTTTTGCCGAGCACTTCTGTTTACGTTTCTTGCCGTAGGGATTTTCTTTTATAAAACTGAACGTATGAAAATTAAAACTTGTGAGGCACGAATTAGATCCATTATATCAACCTAGGCTTGAAGTTAAAAATACTTATTAACTACTTCTAACGGTTTGCATTCACTGCACTTCAAAAATTAGGAAAACAACCGAAGTTTTCTGTGATAATCACCAAACATATTATGAAATGTTCTCGTGTCTAATTTCTTAAGTTTTTTCTTCATCAGCCAATATTCGGCCAGTGGCTCTATTTCCACTTAACGCAAGATACGAAGCAAGAGATGTGCTTGGAGGAAATCCTCCAGGGGAAACAAGTCTGGTCATTCCAGCTGTGGGGCCTGATAACAAGGAAGGTGGCTCGCTCTCATTTCTTGGCACACCAGATAGTTTCATTGAGTTTCCAAATAATGGAAAGCTGGATACTAAAGATTCTTTGACCATACTGGCGTGGGTATTCCCTGAGAAGGCCGGTCCCATCTTCAATTTTCAAAAGGATGGCTGGGGAGCGAATCTGTGGTTGGCGCAGCCTAGAAAGTTATTTGCTCATTTTGTGGATAGAAATCATAAAAAAATAGTTGAGCCATTGCAAAGCACAAAGGTTGCACCAAATCGATGGAATTACATTGGCGCCACGTATGATCACACAACTGGAAAAGCTGGTCTGTGGATAAACGGCAAATTTGTAGACTCCAAGAACTTAGGCCAAATCGAGCTGGCTACTAACTATACAATAAGAATGGGGGCCAGAGTCGGAGATAAAAGAAACTACCGGGGTCGCATTGCATGTCTGCAGGTTTATAATATACCTCTGTCTTCAGAACAGATTGATAATACTAAAGAGATTTGTAAACGATACAAAGGACAATGATTGACTTTCTTTTGCTTGTTCATCCGGGCCACATCCGGAAAGCTTTTTTCCAGCTATGAATAATTACATTGCACGTCATTAATGAAACCAGGGGGTTTTCTTATGTATTCTTTTAACTTATTTACTTTTTATTTTGGAGTTGAATTTAAATCAAATCGGAGAAATAAAGTCACAATGGTAAACAATATATTTATATATATTTCGCATTCCAAATGAAATAAATCTTTTAAGTCCTTGTAAATGGTTTTGTATTAAAATCCTTAAGACATGAATAAAATTGGTCTAACTATTTCATAAATTTTGTTGCTATTTATATTGTTGTTGGCCAGGGGGAGGGGCAATCAGCCTCTGTTTCGTGCCACAGTTACATCAGGTCACACTGAGAGCCACAATTTGAACAGCTGCTGTTTAGACAAGTCCCGTTTACCTTGAGGGGCGCCATAGTTCACTTGGTCAAAACCAAGGATTGTTGACCCTTGTCAGTTGACACTTAATTTAACACGTTGCAATTCACAATTTTAGTGCTAAACGTGCTGCAATTTTTGAATAAACTAATTTTGCTGATTGTTTGTGGAAACGTTGACGCTTGGCCAAACGAAACATGAGTAAAGACAACAAACT